>APFE031408410.1:59612-128880 GCA_000404065.3 Pinus taeda
TCCGAGGTAAATTCCCCTCCTCGATCAGATCTGAGGCATTTGATTTTTCGATCTGATTCATTTTCAACCAAAGCTTTGAAGGCTTGGAAATTTTCAAAAGCTTCATCTTTATGTTTTAGAAGACCTATCCAACATATTTTGGAAAAATCATCAATGAACAAAATAAAGTATTCTTCTCCATGAGGTGACTTTTTCCTTGATGATCCACATAAATTAGTATGGACAAGTTCAAGAGGCTTACTAGCTGACCCTTCCTTTTCCATGAAGTGAACTCTGATTTGTTTGCCAATTTGACATGGTTTGCATATTGTATTTTATGGGATGCTGATATCTGGAAGATCACAAACAACCTTGAATCTACATGCTTTTCTTATTTGAGAAAAGCTTAGACATCGCAATCTTCTATGCCATAGCCAGTTTTCATCATTTTTGCTTAGATAGCACTATTGTTGTCTTCCCTTGAGTATGTATAAGTTGTTTGGAGTTCTTTTACCTTTGATCACGGTCTCTCCTGTATCAAGCTCACGAACAACACATCTATTTGATTGAAACACCATTTCATTTCCTTGATCACACATTTGACTAACACTCAACAGGTTATGCTTTAAACCATCTACATACATAACATTTCCAGCTTTAACATTTTCTTTCAAGAAAACATAGCCTTTACCTTTTCTGATAGCAGAAGTGTCATTTCCAAATGAGACATTCTTTTCATTTTCTAAGGCATTATATGAGAGAAGTTTTTCTTTGTCACATGTCATGTGTTTTGAGCATCCACTATCGATGTACCATTGATTTTCTTGTCCTTCCGCATACAAGAATATACCACTTCTTTCTGTTTGATATTCTTTCCTTCTCCATATCTTGGGATTTAATGGAGTTTGCTCTTTTTGAGATGTTTGCCGAAATTTGCTCTTGCATTCAGATTCTTCATGACCAAAGTTGTTACAGAATGAGCATTCTATTTCATTTTCAAGAAGAGAAAAGTTATTATAGGAACTTTTCTTGATCCCTGTTACATTCTTTTGATTTCGTGCTTCTCTAATCATGATGGTTTTGTAAGCAACACATTGAGCAGCTTTGTGTCCAAAATTATGACATGAAAAACATTGCCCATTAAAGAAGTTCCTGCGACTATCGAATCTATTGACCTGGTAATTGTAGTTTCTATTTGGAGCAAATTGAGTCTGATTTACCTGGTCATCTGCTTTATGCCTTTGCTGACGATTGTCATACTGTTCACTGGTCTTTGCTGCATCAAGATAGCTTTTGGTGGAGGTTGATGGCTTCTGTGATTGAGATGCTTCTTCAGTATATCCAAGACCTGTCTTTATTAGAAGAGAATGTTGAACTTTGATAATTTCATTTAAATTTTCTGATCCTTTAGCAAATCTAAGATTGAGAGATTTCGTTTTCTCTAGATCCTTTCTTAGACCCACAATTTCACATTCTAGTTTTTCATTGTGTTTTTCTTTTTCATCAAGTTGGTGTGTCAAGGTATCGATAATCATATTATTTTCTTCTATAGATTTTGAGTTTAGATATTTCTTCATGAAGGTCTTCCTCTTCTAAAGCATCCCAAAAATTATCATCATCATAAGCCATGAGAAGTTTGTAATCTTGTCTAGTTTCATCTTCATCACTATTAGATAAACCATTGCTATCTACATGAGTATAGTAACTCCTTTTATTCACAGCTTGTTTTCTATTCCCTTTTGCATATTCCTTTGCTTTTTTAAATTTATCTCTATGAGGACATATAGTAGCATAATGACCGACTCTGTGACAAGAAAATCATTTGAAGGGTAACATACCTCTAAATCTTCCAGAACTCCAACGAAGCTTTTTGACAAAGTTTACCTCATCTTCTTCTTCTGAAATATGTCCTGATTCGTTGTGTTCTTACTTTCCTTTTGCTAAAGCTTTGAATGCGGCTTCTCTCATATCTGATGGTCCTCCTTTTCTCATCTCAAAGGCAGTTAAGTTTCGTGAAGCTGCGTCATAATGATATTTTGCAAATCCTGTTTTTCTTCTATGGCAGACACTTTGGATTCAAATTTAGCAGATAGGGACCTCAAAACTTTCTCAACTAAGGTAACTTCATTAATCTCTTCACCCAGATTCTTCATACAATTGACAACCTCGTCTATACGTAGGAAGTAACTAGCTATGCTTTCATCACTATGCATCTTAAGAGTTTCATATTGAATTCTGAGAGTTTGAAGCTTAGCACGTTTTACCTGAGAGTCTCCTTCGTAGCTCAGAACGATTTTGTCCCATATTTCTTTGGCTGATTTGAGTTGCACAACTTTGACAAACTCTGATTGTGATAGACTTCCCAATAAAGTATTGACAGCTTTGGCATTAGTTTCATATTACTTTTTACCTACTGTATCTGTAGGAATTGCTGTTGGAATTGTATATCCTCCTTCCACAATTTCCCAGACATCTGTTCCAAGCAATTATAGATAGGTTGTGGTTCTTATTTTCCAATAAAAAAAGTTGCTCCCATCAAAGATTGGCGGTCTAATGGATCCCATGCTTTCTTGATTATTCATGTTGATGGATCTCCCTTCAAGCGATCAAGCTTCTTCTGAAGGACTTGTTCTAATACCAATTGTTGGAAATAATACTGAGAGGGGGATGAATTAGTATTATCAGATCAATAATTTTATTTCCCAAATAGATTTATATACGCTACTTTAGTGAAGTGAACTAGCATGTACACGCGACTGTGCTTAAAAAAACCAGCATATATGCAAATAACTTGTGATTTATACAGTTTATATATGTTAAGTTTAAACTAGTATATCATAAATTTATTAGACAGTGCAGTAAAAGAAGAATAAAGTATCACACATAAGCAACACACATGAACACCAAGATTTAAGGTGGAAACACAATGTGGGTAAAAACCACATGCTGATGTCATCTCTATCTTCTTTTAATAATAAGAAAATATGTTTACAATATTATACTAGTGTAGACTCATACCAGTACACAAACTTCTACCTGCAGAAGGTTACAACCTTCTCTTGTTTTCCAGCTTCTACTGGAAGGGAGCTACAACCCCCTAGCTCTTGTACTAGCCAATATGTTTACTAGTACGTAGGTGCCAGCCTACAAAAAACTCCACTCTTCCACCAGGGACCACGTTTCATGAATTTTCAGACTGGATACTCCTGGATCACAACACCACAAGTTGAAGGCCACATTTCACCAAATTTTCACATTGGACCCATCAAAGCCTTTTAAACTTAAACTGCATCAACCAATATTCAGTTAATCTGAACAATCAGATCACTGACACCAAAACACTGTGCTGAACCCAGAACCCTGCATCATCATTCAGAACCAATTGTAACCTCAAAAAAATCATGCATTAGAGTGTATACACTACTTGGTTGAACCCAACCTGCATGTATACGCTACTTCCTTTAACCCAACCTGTGTATGTCTCTAAAGATACTGAATCATAAACTTTTGAACCATAGACTGTACCAATCAGTGACATTCTGAAGATCTACTATCATATTACAGAGTTCAAAACAGAAAGTAGAAAGGATCACCCTTCCTTCTCAATCAATCAATCAATCAGACTCAATTTCCTTATAGAATAGTTCTACGTTCAAATCTAAGAGGACTTCATTGACAGATAACAGTAAAACAACAGAATTTGATCAGATAGATCAGTGAGATTTGAACAAAAGATTTTCTTTTTGTATACGTTACTTGAAAGAGTCGAACCTGCGTGTACACGCGCTTTGGCCAAGACGAACCTGCATACAGATCTGCAAATTTTGACACAGAACTTTGCTGCAATTTCAGACTTCATACAAACCCAGATCATGATATATAACAAGTAAAAAAGGCGCAAAATATCAAATCTGGTCTCAACTAATATCAGATCATTCAAGAATAAGTTATTTCAAGTCTCATGATTCCTGATCCAATGCTGAACTCAAGGTGCACATGAAAATTTCAGATCCAGTCCCAAACATAACCCTGCAACATAATATATACTTCAGATAGAAGTATTTCTTAGAATCTCATTGCTTGTACACCTTGGCCTAATAATCTTCTCCTCCTTATATACTCTTAGGCCTTTCTCAACACCTTGAACCAAAACCACTTAGGACCAATACCTTGCACCCAATACTTAGAGTCAATACCTTGGACTAAATGCCTCGGGCCAATTACCTTGGACCAAAATACCTTGGATGAAAAACTTGGTTTTCCAACATGTACGCGTTTTTCCTCTTGTGAAAGTGTGTGTATACATTATACACTACTTTTGTTCTATTAAACCGCATGTATACGCGCCTTAGACAAAGTAAACCAACATATACCTCTCCTTCTTCATTCTTTGGAGTCTGATCTGTAATCCTTTGCTATTGACCTGCTGCATTGTAAACTTTCATTTGAGTGAGTTGCCATCAAGGACAACACCTATATGATAATGCCAACATAGTTGGCCTTACTACTAATTTTACAACTAAGTTATGATAGATTTTCCCCCTTATAAAAAAAAATACTCTTTTAAAAAATCTACTCCTCTAATTCTCTCCCCCTAAACCTCTTCTCCACTAATTCTCTCTCATCCTACAGCTTTAATTGGTTTCTCCTCTTCATATGTATTGTATTATTTAATGCATAAAAAACATTATGCATACCATGTACGTCTCTTCTTTCAAATTTCACATCCACGAAAAAGATATAAGGAACCTTTTAATTTTAAAAATTCATGAGAAGCATTTCTGGTGTTCATATGTTGCTATTCAAATAAAAGCCCATGAATATTCATCGTACAAGCATGCTCAACTAATGAGAAAAGGCATACATAATTTCGAATGCTATGCAACGCACAAGTCTCCCGGCAAAGCAGAATGCTCCACAAAACGCTTCTCCGACGTAGATATGGAGTAGTACGCACAAGAACACATTGAGCACCAATCCAAGGAGTTGTCCACACAATCACATCAACATCTAATGCTTCACATAGAAGTTTTTACGACTCCACAACTGGATTCAAGCAGATCCTCTTCTTGGCAGGCAGATTATTCCTCCATGAATCCATGAGCACATAGGTTCAACACTCTAACTCACTCACAGGTTTTACAAACTCCTTAGTTTTGGGAAATGGCTCTGATACCAAAGGAAAGAAAATGCATTAGTAAAAAATGATAGAGAAAATTAATTGGACAATAATACACATAGGCTCAAACATTTTTATTATCAATGACATATATTGGTACATGATGAAATATCTACAATCTCTTATAATTTTTCAATCATTTTCACAAATCACTCACTAATCACTCAAAATAACATTTACAAATGAATTATTATTCCAACCATTTTTATTATATTAACGTTCTGAGTTTTCCTACTCAAAATAACATTTACAAATGAATTATTATTCCAACCATTTTTATTATATTAATGTTCTGAGTTTTCATACATAAACTTTGAGGTTTACCATTTTTTTGTTTTTAATAAAAATTGGGTTATGACAGGGAAAAGTTGTCTCCTTTTTATTCTTAAAGGAGTTTTTAAGTGATGCACATTATTATATTGTGAAAAGTAATCTTTATATCTTGAGAGTTCTCCATTTATATTTCTATCATGTTATTGTTTTTGTAATCTTTGAGGTCAAGCTATGTTTTTAAGAGTTCCACATTTATATTTCTATCATGTTTTTTTTGGTTAATCTTTAAAGTAAAGTTATCTTTTAAGTTATGCTTTTAGAATTTGTGGAATATCTTTTTATGAAAATTATAGGAAATATATTATAAACTTTGTTATATTTTTTATTAAATAGTATGCAATTTATAAGTAATAGAAGTGAAATATTATTTTACTTATTATAAAATATTTTGTGGATATTTTTTACATTCATATTAAACATCTTATATTATAAACTGAATATTATAAAATTAATATTAAACCCAATATTATAAACCTTCATATTATAAATCTTAATATTAAACTTAATATTTTAAACCTTAATATTATAAACTACAATATTATGTTACTAGGGACACAGGGTCAACCATAGTCTAGTGATAGTCAACCATCATTAATTATCATCATCATGGTTGATTATAGTTAATTATGATTAATCATAGAGCTATGGTTATCATGGTCAAACATTATTAACCATAATTGACTCTACTCTCAATGGTTGACCATTTTCAACAATGGTCAATCATTTTCAGCGATGGATAGCTCAGGTCAACCATGGTCACTCATAGTCATCTTTTGTCAACCATAATCACCATAATCAATCTTTGAAAATGATGGTCAAGCCACGCTCAACATGGAAAACAATGATTAAACATGGTGAATATGGACAATTATACTCAAAAATGGTCAACCATAGTAAAACAATTGTTAAACATAGTCACTCATAGTCAAAACATAGTCAGTGATGTTTAAATAGGGTGAACATTGAAAATCATAGTTAACCATGGTCAACCATAGTTAATAAATTATTAATGATAGTCAAATAATAGTTATTGTTGTTTAAAAATAGTCACATATGTTTAACCATAGTCTATCCATGGTCAACGATATATATAAATATAGTCAACCATGTTTGACCAAAGTCAAACATTTTTAATCTTGGTCAACTAAGGTCATCATTGGTCGTTCACTATCAAGAATTTAAATATTTAACCATGATCAAACTTGGTTAAACCTATGTTTACCATGGACACCCATAGTCAATATTGGGCTTTTATATATTAGTTTTAATATTAGGGTTTTAGTATTGAGTTATATTATTGGGTTATATTATAAGGTTTTAGAATTCAGTTTTAATATTAGGGTTTTAATAATCAAACATGACCATGAGTTTAAATAGTTGGCCATGATCAAACTTTGTCAACCATATGTTTACCATGGACACCTATTGTCAAACCATGAACACCCATAATAAATATTAGGGTTTTAGTATTGGGTTATATTATTGGGTTTTAGTATAGGGTTTTAGTATTCGGTTTTAATATTTGGGTTTTAATAATTAAGCATGTTATGATGTCAGAACGGTATAAAAATCTATCCAACATCACATTGGGACAATCATTGTCGCAATGTTACATTACATTGGAATTTAATCAACGTCACATTGCGACATTACAAAATTAGTCGACTGCATTTATTTGTGTTGTTGAGATTTTCGACCATGTTTGACGGACAACACTTCTCATCTTTAATCAAACATAATCTCATGTCATTATTATTAATTAAAATTAATAGTCAAACATAGTCAACCACATTAGTGAACATCCCCAAACAATGTCAACTTTGATAGTCATTGTTTAAATAGTTAACCATGATGATATTATAATATTAGGTTTAATAGTAGGGTTTATAATATTGGGTTTAATATTAAGGTTTATAATATTTCTTTTAATATTCGGGTTTATAATATCGGTTTTAATACTGAGGTTTATAATATTAGGGTTTTTAATATTTGGTTTAATATTAGAGTTTAATATTGGTTTTAATTTTAGGGTTTAAAATTAAGGTTTAACATATTAAGTTTAATATTAGGATTTATAATATTTGGTTTATAATATTGGATCTATAATGTTAAGGTTTATATTGGTTTAATATTTTGATGTTGGAATGGTATTAAAAATTATCCAATGTTGTATTGTGACAAACATTTTCACAATGTGACAATCAGCGTAACAATCAGCATCGCAATGTTACATCGCATTGCAATTTATTCAACGTCACATTATGATATTACAAAATTAGGTTTTAATATTAGAGTTTATAATATTGGGTTTAATATTTAGATTTATAATATTGAGTTTATTATGAAGGTTTATAAAATTGGGTTTAATATTGTGAAGTTTGAATGGTACATGAATCTATCCAATGTTGCATTGTGACAAACATTGTCTCAATGTTACATTATTAGCAATTTGTCCAATGTCACATTGTGACATTACAAAATTAAGATTTAATATTAGCATTTATAATATTGGGTTTAATATTACAGTTTATAGTATTTGCTTTAATATTGGCTTCCTAATATTGGGTTTAGTAGTAAGGTTTATAATATTGAGTTTAACATTAAATTTATAATATTGGGGTTTATTATATTGGGTTTAATATTAAGGTTTATAATATTAATATTTTTAATATTACGGTTTATAATATTGGGTTTAATATTAGGGTTTATAACATTGGGTTTCATAGAAGGATTTATAATCTTAGGTTTTATAATGTTAAGGTTTCTAATATTTAGTTTAATAATAGGGTTTAATATTGTGATGTTGGAATGGTACTAAAATTTATCCAACGTCGGATTGTCACAAACATTGTCACAATGTGAAAATCAATCTCATAATCATTGTCGCAATGGGATAATCAATCTGATAATCATGTCACAATGTTACATTACATTGCAATTTATTCAATGTTGCATTGTGATATTATGGTTTATAATATCAAGTTTAATATTTTGGTTTATAATATTGGATATAATATTAGGGTTTACTATTGAGTTTATAATATTATTGAGTTTAATATTATGGTTTATAATATTGAATTTAATATTAGGGTTTTTAATATTTAAGTTAAAAATATTGGGTTTATAGTATTGGATTTAATATTAGGTTTATAATATTGGGTTTAATATTAATGTTAAATATTGAGTTTCAGTATTGGTTTTAATATTAGGATTTAATAATTAGTTTATAATATTGGTTTTAATATAAACATTTACAATATTGGACTTATAATATTGAGTTTAATACTAAAGTTTTTAATATTAAGTTTAATGTTAGGGTTTAATATGGTTATAATGTTATGTTTATATTAGAATTTAATATTGGTTTATAATATTAGTTTTATATTGGGTTTAATATTATTAATATAGTATTTTATAATATTGGGTTTAATGTTGGATTGTTAGTTAGAGTTATAATATTGGATTAAATATTAGGTTTATATATTGGTTGATATTAAGTTTATAATATTTGATTTAATATAAAGTTGATGTAATTGAAATTACTTACTTACTTTAGCACATTAATTCCTTACTTAGTTTAAACCCTATGTTAAAATCAAATACTAAACTAAATAATATTAGTAATTATTATAATAATGTTATTATTATTATGAATTATAAAATATTATACATAAAATAATTTAAAATTATTTGTTATAATAAAATATAATTAAATTATTATTTATATTAGTAAATTTCTTATTATTTATAATTATAATGTGATTCATATATTTATAATGATTGCATATTAACTATATTTATTAATGTGGTTATGAACATTGATTGAGATACGTGTATTTTTTATATCAACCATATTTATTAATATAATTGATTGTACTAGTTTAATATTTCTTTTCGATTAAAAAAATTATCAATATTTCAATTATGTATAAAACATAAAAAAAATAAAAGCAAACAAACAAATACAAATACATTAGCATTAACTCATTAACAAGGATTTAGCATAAAATAATAAAGTTTTGAAAGAACAAGTGGCATTGCTACAGGAAACTCTCCTGATAGGGAAGACATAATGGAAACACATAAAGGCGGATGTGAAAAACACAAAGAAATATGTAGTGAAAAGTACATAGGTGGTGAATGGCAAATCATCCCAGGATAAAGGAAAAATGCTTGCCCAAATAGGCAACCATGAAGATAAAGCAAGAGAAGAAAGGAAAGGAGATTCCACAAAAGTTTCCAAAGCTTGGGCTCAACTTATTTGCAATTCTACTAATAAGGAAAAAGGAACAAACATTCAAGTTGAAAACATGCAAGATAGAGAAAGAAAGCAAAGGAAAAATAGAGCGGCAAACATAATTATTGAAGGGGTGAAAGATTATGGGAAAAATGAATGTACTCTTAACCTTGCAAGGGACTTCTTGAAAGACAAGTTGTTATGGAAAGGACAAATATGCCAAGTATGGAGGGTGGGTAAGTTTAATGGTGAGAGATTTAGGCCCATAAAAGTCATCATGCATAGCTTGGGTGATAAATATATCATTCTAAGCAAGAAGCATCTCTTGAGGGGTTCTTGTTTTTTTTCTAGGAGAAGATTTAACTGTAAGACAACAAGAGGAAAGGAGGGAGGAAATGTTAAAAGTTAGGGCAGAAAGAGATGAAGTCAAAAGAGCATGGATTTATAAAGGTAAAGTTGTGATAGTTCGGTTTGGACCTCCTTCCAAAACAAAGCAAAAATATGGTAATAAAGAAGAGGCAACAAACTCTTCAACAGGAAATCAGGAAGCAAGTTCAGTGTAGGAAAGCAGCGACAAAGACTCAAATGTGAGTCTTGCATGTCAAAATAAATAGCAACCAAGTCATACCCAGGTTTCCTTGAGATTAGTTTGTTGGAACTACAGAGGTTACCCATGGAGATGAAGACCTGGGTTAGGGCCTATTACAGACGATAGAGTCATAATTTGCCTCATAGAAACACTTGAGCATGAAGGATGCAAGACACCTTTGTTTGAAGGATACTAGAAGATGGTAGTGTGGAACAAGGGAGCATGGAATGACAAAGGACACATGGGTATCATGGTATTAGTGAGGTAAAAATAAGGTCATCACATTCAACTAGAAAAAGAAGACTCAAATAAATAATTCAATTGGTTTAAAATATCAGAAAATGGGAATCACAGCAGAATTGCAACATGCTATTTTGTGCCGCAAGTTTCAAAAATATACAAAAGTAGAGGTTTTGATCACAAAGACCCCTTTGCAGCCTTAGAAGCATATATTACAACATATTCTCATCTAGGTGAAGTCCTTATAGTGGGTGATTTCAATGTTAGGACTACAAGTGAGCAAGCTAGCATTATTTGTTGTAAATAAGACTGTGACCCTGTTTGGCTTACAGAAGAGAGTAATCATTAGCGAGAAAAAATTTCAAATGACAAGGGTTGAAATCTCTTTGGTGAAAAATTGCTTACTCTATGTGGGGCCTTCGATTTAGTAATTTGTAATGGCTTGAATAAATGGGAAAAGTCTAGTAATTTCACTTGGAATACTTACAATGGAGTAAGTGTAGTAGATTACGTAATTTTATCGCCTGGTTCGAGTGAGAAAATGGAGGAGGTTTTGATTGGAGATCAACTTTGGGGCTTAAAATCATATCACAAACCAATTTATTTAAGTTTCTCTTGGACTAGAAAGAAGCAATTAGAGTCAAAAACTCAGTATGTTCAACAAAATCTCCCAAAGGAAAAAATTATTTTGACTCGAGGAAATTGTAATACCTTCAAAATGACGCTAGAGAGGCTCTTTGAGAAGGAGAAAACTCAATCCACGGCATTTCATAGTCACAAATTAACACAGTTAATTCAAAGTGCACTTGCAGAGTGTAAAAGAGAAAAAATTAAGAATTCTGAAACAAATTGCTTTCCAATTAATGCTTGTTTTGACGAGGAATGAAAAAAGGCAAGGAGAATGTGGAAACAGTCAAACAAGGAAAACATAAAACTCAAAGCTTACAAGAAGATATTAAGAAAGAAAAAGGTCAATTTCATGGTTTCAAGGAGGGAAGAACTAATATTCCTTGGGAAAAATAATCCCAAATTATTTTGGAAGGAGCTCCAACAAAGAAAGATGCAAATTGAAAATAGTATTACAACTTCTAAATTGTTTAAATATGCAAGACAAATCTATGAGTAGGATCCGAAGGTTGGCCCTCCCCTTTGGTCAACACTGATAATGAACTCTTCATGGTGCAAGAGGTAGAGAAGGGTATCAAGAAGTTGGGTGTTGGAAAAGAAAAAGACTTAGTTGAACTCCAAGCAGAGTATCTAAAGAGGGGCTCAAGATTCTTGCACCTCACATTACAAAAAATTTTAACAACATCATACAACAGGGGTTCCCCACAAATTGAACAACTAGTTTGGCAATACCTCTTTTCAAGAGTGGTGACGTCAGTAATCCCTCTAATTATGGGACCATAATGATAAACCTTTTGTTTGAAAATTGATTTGGAAGTATGCTAGAAAACAAAATTAGCAAGTGGGTAGAAGAAAGAGACAAGCGTGCTAAAGGGCAAGCATGTTTTAGACCTAAACATTCCATAGTTCATCATTGTATAACTTTAATGCACATCATTGAAAAAGTTTGTGAGAAAAAGGAAGAAGTCTTTTGTTTCCTTGTTGATTTCATAAAAGTGTTTCACACAGTTCCTAGGGATAAGCTTTGGCACATAATGGAAGAACTTGGGGTTCATAAACATTTGAGATCAGTTGTGCATAGAATGTATGAAGAGGTGAAAGTCAAAATTAGAACTTCAACATGCATTTCTGAAAGTTTTAGAAGTAATATCGAGGTCAAGCAAGGTTTCCCACTATCTCCTACGTTTTTTGGCTTATATAACGACAAGCTTGAGGAGTGGGTAAATTCACAAGGGGGTGATGGTATTTATTTGGGAAAGTTTGTTATAAGACTTCTTTTGTATGCAGATCACCTTACTCTGATTGCTAAATCTTATCTTAGTTTGCAAGAGCACTTACTATCTATTGAGAATTTTTGTAAAAGGGTGTGGATGTAAGTCAATATCAGCAAAATGAAAGTAGTGGTTTTCTCTAAAAAAGAAAACATAATCAGCATAAGTTCTACTTTGAAGGCAACATTCTGGAAGAAGTTGTGGATTACAAATACCTCGGAATTGACTTCAACAAATATCTAAGATGGGATGGTTGTAGAAAGAAGGGAACTTTGGGGGGTTGGAAAGCATATTATGCTTTTCAAAGTAGGTATAGAGATGCAAAGTTATGGGACTAGAAAACCACTTGAACTCTTTTTGGGCTTCTAGTGATTCCGGTGATTCTCTATGGTTGTGAACTGTGGGTAAATAGTACATCTGACATGCAGTGGAAACAAATTGAGAAAATTCAAAAGCGTTTTATTACAAACAAATTCAAAATTAAAAATATAGTTCCTTATGCTATCTTGTTAAGTGAAACAGGGGTTTCTCCTATTGAAGCAATTGCTATGGTGCGAGTCATAAGGTATTTAAAAAAAATGAACAAATGGAAGAGGGCAGATGGCCTAGGTTGTCTTTAATGACATATTGTGCCAAAGAAAAAAGACTTGGATGCAGAAAAATAACAAATGGTTTAGTAAATGGGGTATTTGCTTGAACACTTGTCCCATAAACAGTAAAGAGATAAAATACTTTTTTATGGATAATTTCCAAAAGCGTACTTGTGACAAGGAGCTAGGGAGAAAGACAAATTACTATATTGAAGTGTTTAATCTCACTCATAATCATCAACAAAAATCATACATAGAGGCCAATATTTCTTGGAGAGCCAAAATTCTTATTGTTCAGTTAAGGACTAATTCTCATCAACTCCATTGTAAAACTGGGCATTGGAAAAGGCCAAAAGAAGTGTGGGAGAAAAGAGTATGTATTTTTTTTTCTTTTGGAAAGTGGAAACAGAAGAGAATTTCATTTTAGAATGTGAGGCCTTGAAAGACAATAGGGAAAGTTATACAGATATTTTGGCTGCTGGCTCTTGGGATAATCTATTTTGTGATAGATTTGTCAAGAATCTCGAAGCGTTTATTGTGAGGCTTCACAAGAAAAGGGGAGAATACATCAACAAGATGAAGAAGCAATCTATCCCATAGGCTATATTTAGCCTCATAAACATTAAAATAATTTTCTTTTTTTTTTATAAAAACAAAAAAAACTATGGACATTAACTCATTAATAGGTATAAAACCATAAACGAAAATAATGCACAACAATTTATGAAAATCACTTAACAATGATTAAATATTCTTAAACTTGTTTTCAGGCAAAAGTGAAATTCAAAATGGATACAAGCATTGCAATATTGTAATGGAAGATGCTTCAATTTCTGTCCCCATAAAATTAATCAACCTAACGCTTTAAGTAAGAATTTGTAAATACACTCCATAATAATGTTAAAGATTCCATTTCCATAGATTGAGTGTTGTTATGATATTTTGGAATCGGTCAAACTCAAACAACAAATACAAAATTCCATACAATTAACAACAAAGCCACAATTTTCAGTATTCCAATATCAAATATAGCATGATGTGCATTGTCTTCCACCATACTCGGATATCTGAAAATGGGAAGCCACATTTCCGTTCTTCCACCGATAAGGAGTGTCCTATACCATACAGAGGTTTGGTTATTTCACGTCTTAATATTCTTGAATGGATTATTGTTTTCTTCCAGAGAAGCAATAAGAGGAGCGTAAATCAACCGATTTACTCTATATTGGTCCGTTGAAGTTCACATCCTAAATTTCTTGAATGGATCCCTCTTCTTCCGTAGAAGCACGGGCAGAACAAGAAGAACTACCCAGTTGATGATTTTGGTCTCTGTTTAAGAAATAAGTGTACCAACGAGCAGAAAGATTGGGATATCTCTTCAGATTTGTATCTTTGAAATCAACATGGTACAATCCAAAGCCGAGTTGATAACCATATAAAACCTCAAAGCAATCCAACAAAGTCCATACAAAGTACCCGCTAGAGTTTGATCCATTCCTACACACTCACACCCCAACTTACTAAGTTTTCCAATGGATTAATAAAAGGACAAATCTATCAAGAACGACTAAGTTTGGCTCGTGACAGTTAAACGTACCTGATGCCCGCGAGCAAGCTTTCTAGATAGTCATGGAGGAAGGCTGTCCTGGGTTTATCATTTAACACATCCGAAAGTGCAAGAGATTCCATGTTGGGCATGGCTGTTGAAAAAAGAAAATTATGCGGAGAAGCATAGAAGTGCTTTTCACAAAGCTACTTTCGCGCAGCTTTATGATTCTTCCCAAAGCTGATTTCACGCAGCTCTATGACTCTTCACAAAGCTAATTTCAGGTATCTCAATTTATGTGCAGCTATTACAGAGACTTAAAAAAATAGAGTATTCACGGCAAAAAGACACTGTAAAATAGAGTAAGTTTAGAGCCATAATAAAACTTAGGATTAACTTCTAATTCATTAAAAATACATGTATATGAGACTACGGCTCATTCACCAAGTAAAAACAAGATTTTCAGAAATTTTCACTTCACGTGGAATAACACACAGTAAAACACAATAATTGTTTTCATGCACCCACCAAAATTTGCTCCACCATTTTCTCCTCAGAGACCCTCACTCTCTTTCTCTCTTACTCTCTTACTTACACAAAAATGACTTTTACATGCTTCTTTATCTCAACATACAATTTTTACATTAATGCATGACAAAGAAAATAATTAATATGATGTTGTTGTTGAGTGTTGACAGAATCGCGCAGGTGTTTGTGGAGTGTGGGCGATAGTCGCGGAAAGAATTCTTGCCCATATCTATTTACCAAAATACATTAAATGCCTTAAATTCTTTGTTGTGTTTCGGAATGGTTTGCGCGATACTTATGTTCTAGCTTCAGTCCTTTCATCTTCAATCAGATATGCAACCTACAAAAATACTTCTGACAAGTATGGTTGTTGTCTGGGTGTTTAACGCGATGGTTGGGATTAATATTTCTAACACTCCCCCTTAATCATAATTGCCACCATTGACAATTCCCAAACAGTTTATGAGATAAACAAAACTTTCACATGCCAATGGCTTTGTGAAAATATCACCGAATTGTTCCTGTGACCTGCAGTGATGCAACACAATTTCATCATTGTTAATCAACTCCCTATTAAAATGATATTTAGCATCAATATGCTTGGTCCTCTTGTGAAAGACAGAATTTTGTAATAATGCAATTGCTGAGGTGTTGTCGCAGAAAATGGTTGTCGTTCCCTCTTGGTCATGACGAAGATCCCTCAACATCCTTCTCATCCAAATTATTGGACACGTTGCTGATGTTTTTGTGACATATTCAGCTTCTGCAATGACATTATTGGCTGCTTCTTGGAGGCCCATGAAATGGCTCCAGAACTCAAATGAAAAACATATCCTGACATGCTCTTTCTGTCATCGACACTTCTTGCTAAATCACTGTCAGTGTAACCAACCAACCTGAAATCACTTGTTGTTGTGTAAAAAATGCCATAGTGTTTTGTCCCATTGACATACCTTAGAATCCTTTCTGCTGCTAGCCAATATGTCTCTTTGATTGTCTCCATGAACCTTGACGCCAAACTTACTGCATACATTATATCCAACTTAGTGGCGATCAAATACATCAAGCCGCCTATCATGCTTTTGTATAATGTTGGATTGACATTGTCGCTGCAATATTCTTTACTCAACTTCAATCCCATGACAATTGAAGTTAGTGCAGACTTGTTGTTCTACATTTTAAATCTCTCCAAAATGTTTGCTACATACTTTTCTTGAGAGATAAAAATGCAATTTTTTGTTTTCTTCACTTCTATGCCCAAAAAATATCTTAACAATCCCAAGTCAGTCATTTCAAATTCATTCTTCATGACTTGTTTGAAATCAACGATGAGGAAATCATCATTGCCTGTAAAAATCAATTCATCTACATATAAGACAACAATGAGAATTTTACCTTCACTCTCTTTGATGTAGAGAGTGGGTTCACTATCACATTTGTCGAAACCATTGTCCAACAAGTAGGGATCTATCCTGTTGTACCAAGCATGCGGTGCTTGCTTAAGCCCATAAAGAGCTTTCTTGAACCGATACACTTTGTTTTCTTGGCCTTCTACCTCATAACCAAGTGGTTGTGCAACATACACTTCTTCTTTCAGCACCCCATTTAAGAACATTGATTTTACATCCATTTCATACACTTTCCATTTATGTTGCGCAAAAATCGCCACAACTACACACATTGTCTCCATCCATGTTGTTGCTTGTATCCTTTAACAACTAGCCTTGCTTTGTGTCTTTCAATCTTTCCTTCAATGTTTCTTTTGGTCTTATAGACCCACTTCACTCCAGTGATATGTTTTCCTTTCGGAAATTTCACTAACTCCCATGTGTCATTCCTTTCTATTGCTTCTATTTCTTCCTCTATTGCTGCAACCCATTTTCCTTCTTTTACTGCATCCTCAAAATGGATTGGGTCATTTACATGACAAAACAAGGAAAATAAGGAATTCAAACCAGCACTACTATCAACTTCTCCTTTCTCATAAATTTCATTTAAATTCCTGGATTTTGGTCTTCTTGTGCTTGTTGAAGATGGGCTTGACATGTCATAAGGTGTTGCGCTTTGCGGCGTGCTTGGAGAGGCACTTGCTTAGCTGCGTGAAACTGTCCTATTATTTGTTGATGGTGTTGTTTTCTTCCTGCTTTGTTGCACTTGAATAGGTGTAGAGGGAGTCACTGTTGAGGAATTATTTGTTGATGTTAATTCCTCTTTGTCCTCATGTGGTATGCATGTTTTGACTTTGACTGTCTTTTCTAAACTTCCATCCTATGCTTCCTCTTCTATGAATTGCACATCTCTGCTGATTATGACCTTCTTGGCTAATGGATTGTAGAATTTGTAAGCCTTGGATTCATCACTGTATCCAACAAATATACATTTCTCCCCTTGTTGTTCAACTTCTCCTTCAACTCATCCAGGACATGTGCATATGCCACACATCCAAAAACTCTCATGAGAGTGACACTATGCTTTCTTCCACTCCATGCCTCTTCAGGAACTATGTTCTGGACGCTCTTGGTTGGACATCTTTTCAAGATATATGCTGCACAAGCGACAACTTCATCCCAATTATCATTTGGAAAATGATTTGCCTTCAACATACTCCTTGCCATTTCCAATGGTCCTATTCTTTTTTTATGCACACCATTTTGTTGAGGAGTATACCTTGTTTTAAATTGCTTGTGAATTCCATGCTCCCTACAAAATCGAAGGAAGTCATTTGAGATGTATTCTCCACCTCTATCAATCCTAAGGACTTCGATGTAGTGTCCACTTTGCTTTTCAACAAGAGCCTTGTATTGGCAAAAGAATTCAAACGCTTCACTTTTCTATTTTAGGAGATAGACCCATGTCTTCCTTGTGTAGTCATCTATGAAGGTCAATACATAGTGGCTACCACCAATTGATGGTGTCTGCATTGGTCCACATAAATATGAGTGGAAAATCTCCAAAGGTGCCTTTGCCCTTACTGACTTTCCTGCTGGAAATGTCTCTCTATGTTGCTTTCCCGAGATACATCCTTCACATAGGTTGTCCGGTTTTTCTATGAGTGGCAAACCCTTCACCATGCCTTTCCTATGCAGCAAATTCAAACCCCCAAAGTTGAGATGTCCAAATCTCAAATTCCATAACCAGTTTTCATCTTTTACCTCTGTTTGAAAGTTTACTTGTGTGACAACTGCCTATTTTCTTCCATTCTCTTGTGAGTTCATTGAGAGTTGTGCTTGTGCACCTTCTTTCTGCAAATATGATTTTAATTTTAGGGGAAACATTCTATTGTTTGTCATATGAACCTTTGCAATCAGTTGTCTACTTGGAGGCCTATTAGCCCTTTTGCATGAGATGTCCAATGCTTATGAGGTTATGCTTCAGACCAGGGACAAAGTAAACATCTAAGATGTACTTCTTCTCCCCCTTCTTTGTTAGGATATTAACTCTTCCTTTTCCCCTGACAAAGACTTTGCTATCAGTCTCTAATGTCACTTCAGATTTCACACTTCTTCTAGATTGGGAAACATTTATATGTTTCCTGACATGTGATTGCTACACCCTGAATCTAGATACCATATATCACTTTGTTTTTCTTATGCTACATTACAAGCTAAAAACATGCTATCATGGTTCTAATTTTCTTTTGTGAAATTTACACTTGGTTTGTTATTAATGTCATATTGCTTCTTTCTACATTCATTTTCATAATGACCATACTTCTTACATTAATGACATTGAACTTGAGATTTATCATACCTTTGACCTTGTGCTTGATTTTGGCTTAAGCCTTGACTTGGATTTTGATTGTTGCCTCTTCAACTTGAGCTTGAAGGGCTACTTCTTCCACCTTTGTGTGGGCTTCTTCCTCTTTCTCTAACATATGATCTTTCTTCCTCTTCCTCTAACATATGATCTTTCTCTGCCTCAACCTTGACCAAATGATACTTGTGTCTTGAAGGCATGCTCCAATGGGAGCTTGTTGCTCCATTCAATCTATGTTCATGAGGAATCAGTGATGCATTAAGCTCGTCCACTGAGAATTGTGAGATATCCTTTGTCTCTTCTATGGCCACAATAATGGCATCAAACCTTGCTGGAAAACTTCTCAAAACTTTCTCAACTATTCTTCTTTCCTCAAGCATCTCACCATGAGACCTAATTTGAGTAACCAACCCACTTACATGTGTAAAAAATGAGTCTACATTCTTAGACCCTTTCATACAAAGTGTTTCAAAGTCTCTTCTCAACATTTGCAGCTTTGTTGTCTTGACTTTTTTCATGCCTTGGTAGGCTGTCTGGAGGGGGTCCCATGCTTGCTTGGACTTTGTTGTTGCTACAACCTTTGGGAAAATACTTTCATGAACTGCTTGGAAAATATAGAACACGGCTTTTGAATCATTCTTCCTATTGTCCCCTAACAAATCTCTTTCTGGTTGAGATAAGGCATTGTATGTTGTTGCATCTACTGGTTCTTG
Source organism: Pinus taeda (assembly GCA_000404065.3). Lineage (NCBI taxonomy): Eukaryota > Viridiplantae > Streptophyta > Pinopsida > Pinales > Pinaceae > Pinus > Pinus taeda. Next base: position 79,201 of record APFE031408410.1, read on the forward strand.
AAAACCATTCTCCACCAAATCCCAAATGTCTTGAGACGAAAACAGGGCCTTCATTGTAATAGCCCAATAATCATAATTTTCCCATTAAACTGAGGTAACTGAGGATTAGTCAATATTGTGCTTGATGTTGCCATTTCTGAGTCAAAAAAACTTTCTACCTGTTGGTAAATATGCTCCAAAAATTCTGCCCTCAAAACAATTTTAACTACTGGTAAAAACACTTGATTTTACACTAACAGAGTTTAACCCGCTCTAATACCATGTTGAAAAAAAAATTGTACGAAGAGGCAGAGGAGTGACTTTGGCAAAGCTACTTTCATGCAACTCTATGACTCTTCGTGAAGTTGATTTTGTGTAGCTCTATGACTCTCTGCGAAGCTGATTTTGCGCACTCTTCCCGAAGCTGATTTCTACTAGCTTGATTTACGCGCAGCTATTACAGAGACTTAAAAAAAAACAGTATTCAGTCACAGCAAAAAGACACAGTAAAACAATGTAAGCTTGGAGCAACAATAAAACTTAGGATTAACTTCAAATTCATGAAAAATACATTCATATGAGACTGCAACTCATTCACCAAGTAAAAACAATATTTTCAGATATTTTAACTTCACACGGAATAACACATCGTAAAACACAGTAACTATTGTTTTCATGTGCCCACCAAAATTTTCTCGGCCATTTTCTCCTCAGAGATCCTCACTCTCTTTCTCTCTTACTCTCTTACTTACACAAAAATGACTTTTACATGCTTCTTTATCTCAACATACAATTTTTACATTAATGCATTACAGAGCAAATAATTAATATGATGTTGTTGTTGAGTGTTGACAGAAGCGCACAGGTGTTTGTGGAGTGTGGGCAATAGTCGTAGAATGAATTCTTACCCATGTCTATTTACCAAAATACATTAAATGCCTTAAATTCTTTGTTGCGTTTGGAAATGGTTCAGGCGGTACTTCTGTTTTGGCATCACTCCTTCTATCTTCAAATAGAGACACAACTTGTAGAAATACTTTTGACAAGTATGATTGTTGTCAAAGTGTTTAAGGCAGTGGTTGAGATTAATAATTCCAACAATGGTACTCACAGATCACAACACAATTTAAAAGAAGTGATAAAATTTGCAGTTCAATATTCGTCAAAGCCGACATCAAAGTAAATATAAGCATAAAGTACCGTTTTCATAGATTATTATGGGGGGATTATCATAGTGTTGCTTGAAATATTCCAATAATCGTTTCATTCCCCACGGAACAACAGGAAACCCAATAGCTGACAACTTTAATTGACGATTTAACACAACAATATGAAACCGCATTAGTCTAACCTTAATAGATAGAATTGCATTTATTTAACTTACAAAATACATGGATGCCTACCTCACCGATAGGGACGTCGTTCCTATAAACTGCATTTATGCATATCTAGATGCATCAGAATCCAAATCCTGCTAAAATATATATACAATAAAGGCTAAAGGAAACTATCTTGTATCAGTTGTATACTTTTCCTTTGAATTCTAATACCAGTGAAAGATAAATTGTGGCTATTACAGAGTTTTTAAAAGATGGTAACTGCAGTTATATACCTGATGAAGTTACCAACGTATCTATTATATAGTCTCTTACAGTTAGATACCTGTAACTAGGAGAATCTGAAACATAGATAGTAGTATAATGGATGAGACCAATGAAATCAGAGGATACCCTTAGCTTTTCGGTTTCTTGTTTGGTGAAGGAAGGCAATCTGTAGCCTACAATCTTCTTCATACAAGAAGGGTAATCTCCATAAATAACAGGTTCTATAAACCTATTAAATCAGAGAATGAATTCACACATCACAATAATGAAATTTAATCAGACTATAGTAAGTGAATTTATCATCGTTTATTGCATTTGCTGATTCCAAGCAAAGTATTACCAACCAAATTGGAAATCAATGGTCCTTTGAGTCGCAATAATGTCCTCAGCCGAGTTTGTGATGGGTACATACCACCCACCATAGATCGATATGCCAATGGAGCCCTTTTGCTTGCTCTGCAAGTATGTTCAAAGAGATCAAAGAAAGATTTTGATCCTTCAAGCTATCCGTAAAGTTCCAATAACATTAGTTTTAAAATAGTTAATTAATTATTGCATGGAGATTTATATAATATTAGAGTTAAAGTTAATTGAGTGTTGTGTCAATTTTAGTTAAGATATAGTCCAATTTAGTGTTATTTTAAGTGAGTCTCTAGTTGAAAAATGTTAAATACCCTTCATCCAATTCATTATAATCATCAAATTTTATGTAATTAATAAAAGAGCCTCAACTCTCTTATCATTTGTGTGTCAATTATAAATCCTATGCTTTGTGTGTGTCAATTATTGCATTAGTTGCTTGAGCAATAAACATTTATGCAAGATTTTGGAAACATGGAAAATAAGATATAAATCTCAAACATACGAAAGAAAAACAAAAGCATTAACATGATTACAATATAGAACCTAAAATTCCGTCGGTAAAGCTCTATGGTTGCTGCATGAGATAACAGAACGTAATGACCAACGATGTATGGTTCCACTGTGGAGTTGCCAGTACTACAATTGCCTGCGAAGACAAAGGGATAAGAACATCTTTTGGGTGGTAGTAACCAACATCATAACCAGAAGAGGTAAATGCATTGGCTTCATTAAAATTTGTCCAGAACTTCACTTTGTCCCCAAATTCTCTAAAACAAACTTCTACATATGCTCTGAAATCCTCACTGCACCTAAATATGCCATTACAAACTGTGATTTGTGTTTTTTATAGAGAATATATTGTGAATTATTATAGTTTATCAATAGTAAAATGAAATGGGAGAGAATTACACTATCTTTGGACTAAGCCATCCTCCATAGTCATCTTTCAAACTTTGGGGCAGATCGAAGTGATATAATGTGATATGCGGTTCAATACATGCCACATTTTCACCCATCAATACCATTGCAACGATATGCTTAGCTTTTCTCAAAGGCCTTGAAGTTTAGTTATATTATCATCGCAGATAAGTCCGTTAATAATATTATTATAGCATTCAAGCGGTGAGCACCAGTATTGCAGCAATAATGCTGCAACCCCTGGGCTTCGCACTCTACTTTTATCAACCCGGTAGTTCGTAACAAACTTGGTAGCGATAGTGTTGTATGCACAAGTACTAGTTCTTACTGCAAGTTGTCAATTGGTCAACCGATACAAGATCACTAGGAGCTCAAGCCAACTTCTATGGATTCCAGAAGAAGCTCTATATGTGATGAAAGGAGAAAAAGAGATTACTCTATTGATGCTATTCTACTTGCAGAAAGGAACACTGAAATGTAAAGCAAACAAAGGAAATCCTAATTACCCTCTAATCCTACTTTTGTAGAAAGCACTATGAAAATCATGAAAAGAATGCCATTACCTACTCAAGGAAGTAAACAACATCTAAATAAGCTATTTCTAGAAGTAAATGAGCAAAAATCATCATTTTAGATTTTTATGTATTTTTATGTGAATTTGGCATGCATGTAATTTATTTGTTTGTGAATGTGGCAGCGAATAGGTGGAGGTGGAGGGCGGTTTTGGGACTTGAGAGGATGTAGGATGGTGTGGATGGGTCCTAGGAGGTCTCAGGTGGCCTTCTGGAGGCTTTTCCTAAACTCGGCCTTCAAAATAAATCCTACAGGAAAATCTACAGGAGGACACAGGAAATCTACAGGAGGAAAAACAACGTTCTACAGGAGGCCTACAGGAGGAGGCCGTGAACAGTTTTCACTGTTTTGAAAGTGGGAGAGTAGGTGGAGAAGGTAGATGACGGTTGGGATGGAGTGTTAGGGCACCTGGGGTCTACCAAGAATCATTAGGAGAGAGAAAGATGATTGGATTTTCTCAAGAAGAGAGAGGAAAGTCTATGGAAAATGCAGGAAACTAAGGCAGAATTGAGGGGAGACTTGGGCGACCTGTAGGGCATGGATCAGATGGAGGGTGGAATGGTTGATAAGCTGGCCTACTGCTAGAGGATATCTGCTACATAAACAACTTACAGTCAACCAATGAGATTAAGCAAGCAAGGAAATAAGTGCATTTATAAAACAGAGTTTTTGCATTAAGGAAACTATGATTTATGAAAGGAAATGTTGATAACCATTGCAGGAAAATAAAGCATAAAAGAAGATTGTTGAAACTAAGGAAATGAGCATGATGAAGAAGTTCTGAAGCAAATCTAAACTAGACTATGAACCAACTAAAAAGCTGCAAACACTAGAAATCCTATGAATGAGGAAAATCTGTGTTTTGGGGCAGTAAGAGGGTCATTGCCTCAAATCATGGTCCCAAAGGGAGGAAGAGAGGCCAAGGCACAGTTGCTAGCCTTTTGGATCTTTTCTCTATCACTGCTTAACCTACTATAGAAAGCACAAATGGAAGCAAACTATTGAATCATCAAAAGCAACCTATCCTTAACCATAAAAGAAATACATCTAACAGCAACCTAATCTACAAACTGAAATGAAACATACAAATACAAGTAAAGAGGAGCTTGGCTGCTTGGATTGGGCCCTAACCCAAGAGCTTCAGCCCTCTGAGGTAACTCAGTGCTAACTCAAAAAGGATTCCATCTTTATTCTCAAAACAATAACAAGATTACATGAACTGTCAAAATAATAAGCTCGAAGTTGAGCAGAGTTTACATAAGCAATATTGCAGCAAAAATCCAACAAAAATTCAACCCTAGTGAGACCCTAGGCCTCTCTACTTATACAAATGAAGCTACCAACATCTTCCTCAAAATCAGGGAGGCTTGGCTCCCAAAACTTGAGATAAACATCAGTTATCCTCCACTTGCTCGGTTGCCTACTAATGCATGACTTGGCTGCTTGTACTCTGAGCTGAATGAAGGGGAATTCGAAGTGAGGAATAATAAATTAGGGGGATTCCCTCCTATAAGTCCTCTCCTTTGTCCACTTCAAGTTATAATTTTCTGCCATTTGTCCACTAGATCCTTGACTTTGACCATAAAATTCATCAATAATCTACATTAAACACATATTAGACCACAAGGCATCATAACTAACTCAAATCACTCTATAAGCATAAATATAATCAGAAAATCATATAATAAACTAAGAGAATGGTTTATTTGACTAGGTTAGGAGGTAAAATGAGCCCATATAATTACCCATTTATGAAGCTCATCATCTCCCCCCTACTGAAAGTGTTGCTCATCCTCTGAGCAACTTAATCCATCTCCTCATCTTTTATGGCCCTGGTGGCCTCCCTAGCATCCCATGCTTCTGATGTGGTCTCCTCCCCCTTGTCATAGAATCCTGCCTTTCTATCTACCTCTTCCCACTGTTGTTGCTCTTCTTCTTCTTTTCTACCTTCTAGCATTCCTAGCAGTAGTGGGGGACTCAATTTGAGGCCAATCCAATTAACCTTCATCCTCTGCATGGAGTGATTGTACATTGGCACTCTCCTTAATGCCTCTTTCATCCTCATTGGGGAATGATACTCCCTGATCTGGAGACTGTGTGGTAAGGTATTCCATCTCCTCATGCAAGCATGCACACAGTCATCCCCAAGTAATCTTTCCATATCCTCAAAATGTACAATGGCTTGTGCCTGATCACTGATGTATCTAGGGGCAATTTGAGGATTATGTGCAAGCAGGTTATGTGTGTTGATAAGTGCCATGGGGTCTAATGGCTCAGCTCTGATCATTAAGGGCTCATTCTACTCCTTTATCATCAACTTTCTTATTTTTGTTGCTCTTAACTCTTCATGGTTCATCCATGAGGCCATGGCCATTAGTTGCAAGTCCCCTAGCCTAGCATTGGGGTCCCACACATTCATTTCTGTGAGAGCCATGTTATGCAGATAGAATTCTACCCTCTTTGCCTTATCTTCTGATGTGATCTGGTCACATAGGTCCATAAACTGCTTGTAATCTTGGAAAGGCATTATACCTCTTTGTGCCAAAGTCTTGATCCGAAATTGCATCCATTGGTCCTTGAGATACAGTCCATAAGACTTTTTTGGTGTCCTACATTGCAATGCCTCCATGGACCAGTTGGCCATGCATGCCAGTTGGGTCTCTTTCTCTTGAAGTTGTCTTCTTAGCAATTCATTTTCAGTTTCCAGGTAACTTCTTATTATTGCTTCTCTGTGTCTGACAACACTTAACTCTCTGCCCATTTCTCTGAGTTTGTTCTCCATATGGCCAATATCCTCAACCCCTTTGGATTTGGCTATTTGCATCCACCTATGGGTCCTTATTCTTTCTTTCTCTAATTCAAAGAATAGTGGAATTGCAAAATTTTGTGAAATGATTCTTCCCCCCTCAAGAAGATTGTAATAAGAGCCAAGAGTAGGTTGGGGATCATGTTCTTGTGCCTTTGTTGCTTCCTCCTTTCCCTATGGTTGTCCTTCTACCCCTTTTTCAAGTTTTGTAGTCTCCTGTAGTTTCGACAGGGTCTCCTGTAGAATAGTCTGTCCCTCCTATAGAACTATTTTTGAGTCCTGTAGTTCTACTTTTTCTTTCCATGTGGGAGATCTAGGAGTCCCCCTTTCATAAGTGATAGGTGCCTTGGAAGGGGATTCTCTTCCTTGGGCAGAGGGTGAATCTTCAATAATAATTGGCACTTTGGAAGAAGGTTGGGGTTTCCCCATTTTGATCTGTGTGCTCTTCCTAGCCTTGAAATACATTGAGGTCTACCTCTTCCTTTTTTGTTTTGGTTTAATTGGTTTGTTGAGGGCAGTGAGAGCAACTACTGTCTCTCTTTCTAGGGTCTCACGGGACACCTCTGTCTTTTCTGCCCCTCTTTCTCCTCCTTCTGTCTCTTTTTCTGTCTCTGTTTGCTCTGTTTCTTCAGCTTTCTGACCCTCTCTTTTGGTTTCTTTCTTCTTCCCTTCTTGTTCCCCTAAATTCCTAGTTTCTTCACCTTCTTCCCCTTGCTACTCTTCCTCCTCACTACTAGTAGGGCTAATATCATAGGTCAGGGCCTTTATATCATCTTCAGCAATCATGTTTCGGAAAATTTCCCATGCTATGGGGATTGTAAATGTATGGAAGGCTTCTTCCACTAAAATTTTGATTAACCCATGGTGAGCTAGCTGGTCTGGATTTCCTGCTTTTACTTTAGTACTGGAGTCAATGAGGGACTGCAGGAGGAAGTAGGGGATGTTGAGCTTTTGAGGGGTTGGAGTGTCCATGCCATACCTTAATTCATGCATGATTCTAAAGTGTTAACCATAGACAATGATGCACCTCCCCTCATAGGAAATATACTTGATTATTTGATAGCTAACCTCATCCCAAGGGTATTATATGCTAGCCCTTCTTATGCCATTCTTATCTTCTACAGGGGTTTCGTTGTTTTGGAAGAAGTTTTTCTTAGCAGCCTAGCCAATTGGTTTTTCATCCTTACTCCAAGGGAACCCAAGAGGAAGGTTAGTGAACCTACTAACAAATTTAGGGATTATTTCCATGGAAAGGCCTCTAAAAGTGACAATGGCATGTGTTCTGGAGTGAGGGACCAAAGAGTGGGCAAATTCTTGAGAAATTTCCTTATCAAACCCTCGGAATTTCTCAAAAAAGCTCATCCAATTTGCTCTTGTGAATATGTCCACTACTTGGGGGTGTGCATGGAGCCTGGAGGAGTTGGTGGGCTCCTTCCTCATAAAGCCTCCTGTCATTTTGTTTATGCTTCCTTGGAAAACCAACTATGGAAATGGAGATGTTATCACCCCAAGAAACTCTCCTAGGTTGTATCTCAGAGATGCTCGGGAACATTACAAACTCAACAAAAACGTTGGAAATTGGATGAATGGAAGGAATGATGCATATTCAAGCCAGATAACCACTTCTACTATGCTTAACCCGGGACATGGGTGAACACCCCCAGACTACAAGGCTTTAGACCACCAATTACTCACAGTTTGAGAAACAGGTGAAGATGGGGAATTCTGATCACACCAGCAAATGCACAAGACCCTGTGATGGCCAGTTGCAACCAATTAAAAGGTCTGCAAATCTATTTCCTAATGCATAGATAGGATGACAACTCTCTGGCATTAAAGCAACAGAAACCTGCATACACATTCAATAATACTAACTAGATTCTAACACAAAGGTGGGATGACAACCCCTTTAATGCTAAACATCAAGAGAAAATGAAAAATGTATAACAGGCACAGCCTAGAACAAAGAAAAAGTGGAAAGTGAGAAATTGACAGCAAAAGAAGCTTGTATTAGCTGAAAATGAATACCAGACGCTGCAAGTATCACAGTAGTTACAGTCTCCAGAAGTTGAATCTTACATCAAAACCAAAACCATCAACCCTGTTGCATTCTCAGTTCTGGATATATATAGAGGTTGATTACAAAAATATCTGTTATCCTATGCATGGAGTGGTCATAATGGACCACCAACCACATTAACTATTCGATATGGGTCTCTGCTATGATCTGTTGGCTTTAATGGACAGATCTGATCTTTTCTGATATTCGGTTGTCCTTCCTGAGTAGGTGGAATGTTGTCTGAGAGGAGCACCATAACTGATTAATGTTTTGATCTACTCGACGCTGTCCTTTTTCTTCTTCGGGTGTACACTGTGTTGAATGCGGTTGTTGAGGATTCAATGTGCAGAGTGCTGGTGGGACGCTGATCACTGTTATCCTTTGTCCTTTGGAAGCATGGCAAAGGCAGTGGGCGCAGGCGGCATGGAGGAAGATCCACCGTTGCATAGCGTGGATCGATGGCAGGAAGCGCTTCGCAATGTCTATCGGGAGGAAGCGGGAATCAAATGCGGGCCGTTGGATGAAACAAGCAGATGGCGGAGATCAATCTACGGAGGATATCGGAAGAAAGGGAAATGGTAGATCGTGGGCTGTTGGATCTCGAGCGGAGAGATCCAACGATAAACGGGCGTGGAAGATGCGGGGAAGATAACGTGCGGGAGAAGGGTACGGTGACGGTAAGATGTTTTATCGCACCGCCTATCAGAGGAGGCGGTATCTGTATAACGGGCAGCGAACACAATCATGACGTGACACGTGGCGGAGGAAAATTGTTTCCCTCACGGGTTATCGCATGTGCAAGTCACGGTGGTGGGGGAAGCGACTACTGTTAGATCGTGCGGTGGATGCGATTAACGGCAGGGAAACGATGACGGCTTTAATGAATGGTAAAAATAGTGAAGACCGTTGGATCGTGATGCGGTCCATGGTGAGGATTGAGGCAGAGGGATATATGAAAGCACCGAGTCATATGGTGGCTAAAGCTTAGCGCTCGAGGGTCAGAGGAAACATGGGATTATGCATAGTTTTAGAAGGATAAAATAGAGGCAGCAGAATACAAGGGATTAATTGGGGGCGAACGGGAATATAGGTTTACAAAGGATTTTGGAGGAAAACAGGGATAGCGTGAGTCAAGAGAGTATAAGGAGAGGGGAAGAAAGAAACAGACTGTTGTGAGCTCCCCTTTAGTAAAAACAACACGGCCAAGCTACCTTTGATCCTCAAAATTTACAAACATGTAGCAGAGCGAACATTTGGCTCCTTCTAGGGATGAGATCCTCCCTGTGAGGTCTCAAGAACTGCAAACCAATGCCTTCATACAAAACCCAGCTTAAAAACATTTCCTAGTATCCATTGGGCATGGAGTCAAACTAAGTCTTCACTAAAACCTGTAAAGAAAATGCTTACAATCACTAAGACTTGAGAACATAAATCTTCAAAATTTGGCTAGCTACTGAGCCATCAAATCTGTTTTCCCTTTTCTCGGCCAGTTCATCATATATCAGCAAAACTGGATTAATTTGATCCTCTACCTCAAAAATTTTAGGACATTTGAGCTTAACAGGTAAATATTGATCAAATTTCATCCCCTTTCTGTATATTCTCCTCCTCGGATGTCCTTTATGGGAGCCTTTGTATACCTGTTGAATAAACCGGATTGTTGTGTACTTCTTTGTGTTCTTTGTGGCCTGCACAACTGATATAAATAATGAATCAATGTATTCTTGTGCGGGAGACACAGATACTTCATTTGCTCCTTTATTTTTCTTAGGACGATCCTCATCCAAAGAGGAGTCCCAAAACTATGCACCCTCTTCCTCTGCCATCTGACAAGCTACCCTTTTAATCTGTGTAGAGGCCACCTGAGCAGGTTTCATAATATCAAGACTGAGGTGATTAGTATTAGCCTTTAGCATTGAATTTTCTCCTGCCTCAGTGTTCAGGGGGAAACTGTGAGGGATTGTCTTTTGAGCAAGCAGAGGGACAAAAGATGATGGGGAGTTTTCCTCTCCCTTTTTGTTCACTGCGTTGGGAAAGATAGCAGGCTGGAAAATTTGCAGATCTGCATAGCCATGTAAAGATGAGCTAACTTCGGGCTCAGATTCTTGGAGGATGGTAGGATCTGCTACTAGGTGCCTCTGTTGATCAGCTTGTTGTTCTGCAGCTACAACAAACTGGAAAGCAGTGCCTTTGGATAATGCTTCTTCATAAGCAGCTCTGGTTAAGAAAGGGACATTGCCCTTATCTTCCAAACCATGGACCTCCTCTTATTCTTCAAACAGCGCCTCTTCCATGATTATATCTTGACAAAGGGTCTTCACCCTTTGATCTTTGTTTACATCTCTGCGTCTTAGCAAAATCTGCAATTGTTCTTATGCTCCCTTATATGGTATGACTTTGAAAGAGTAAAGGAACAAGGAGCGCCTATCTCCTCAGAATACTGCTCAGCTTTTAGTTTGGAAACTTTAGAGGTCAATAGCTCTATCATCCTGGCCAATTTATCGATCTCAGGATCTGAGGATGATGAGGACTCTTCTCCCTGTCTTCTCCTTTCATGATCTCCTTCTAGTCTTTCTGCAGCAATGATATTTGCTTCTACTTGAATGGTTGCATCTTGCATATCAGCCAAAGAAGAGCATCTTCTTTCTCTCAACAGCAAGAAGAACTGAGAATCGAAGGCATTAGCATAAGTGAGCATGGCAGAAGTAGGGGTGGGTCTTACTTTAGCTGGCATTCTATTGTTCATATGATTGAATCTGATGTTGAAATCAGACATCAGCTCACCATCTTCTCTCTGCAAGTTCCCAAATTTAGTATGATAATAGAGTAGGTCTTTATTACTTCCCTAGTGCTTTAGGAACACATCATCTAGGGCCTCAATGTCTGCAATAGACCTAGGGGGTAATTGTCTGAACCATTTTCTAGCCTCCCCATCTAGGCTTTGGACAAAAACCCTCATCCACACATTCTCTTCATTAATATCTAGATTATCAGCATAACAATAAAAAGACTCTAAATGCTCTTCAGCTGATACTCCTTCTGTACCAGTAAACTTCGACATGTATTCCTGATAATCTCCTGCAAGCATGGAATTTAGAGGAACAGGCAAGACCAGAGGTCCATACCTGGCAACAACTATTATTTCTATCTTTGTAAGAGCTTGTTGACCTGCCATGACTGAGGTATGGTAAAAGGATACTGGTAAACTGAGGAGTATGGGTTAATGAAAAGGATGACAAAGATAGAGGAAAATGATGGACAGCATGGGATGCTTTTATGGACTGAGATCCGAAAGGGAAATGAATAACCAAGGAGCTTTATGAATCTCTGAAGGTGACTTTCACTAGCAGAGATACATAAGATTTTTAAGGCTTACCTGATCCTAATGCTCCTTTCTGCAAAATTTTCTTCTGCTTAACGATCTTCTCAGGGTGAGGCACTAGTTTAGCTGGTGATTTCTGAGGATATCTCTGAACATACCTCACAAACTGAGCCAGAACTGCAATGTGGAGTCGCCAAAGCTTGGTCTTCCTCCAGTGGAGTTGCCAGATAGATGATTACAACCAAAATATGTGTCCAGACCTTGTCTATCATCAAAACCTGGAACTGTGTCGTTCTCCCAGGGAAGCTGAGCTTCAATCTCCTCTCCCCAGCAACGGCGCCAATTAATGTTATCACCCCAAGAAACTCTCCTAGGTTGTATCTCAAAGATTCTCGGGAACATTACAAACTCAACAAAAATGTTGGAAATTAGATGAATGGAAGGAATGATGCATATTCAAGCCAGATAACCACTTCTACTATGCTTAAACCCAGACATGGGTGAACACCCCCAGACTACAAGGCTTTAGACCACCAATTACTCACAGTTTGAGAAACAGGGGAAGATGGAGAATTCTGATCACGCCAGCAGATGCACAGAACCCTGTGATGGCCAGCTGCAACTAGTTAAAAGGTCTACAAATCTATTTCCTAATGCACAGACAGGATGACAACTCTCTGGCATTAAAACAACAGAAACCTGCATACACATTCAATAATACTAACTAGATTCTAACACAGAGGTGGGATGACAGCTCCTCTAATGCTAAACATTAAGAGTAAATGAAAAATGCATAACAAGCACAGCCTGGAACAAAGAAGAAGTGGAAAATGAGCAATTGACAGCAAAAGAAGCTTGTATTAGCTGAAAATGAAAACCAAACACTGCAGGTATCACAGTAGTTATAGTCTCCAGAAGTTTAATTTTACATCAAAACCAAAACCATGAACCCTGTTGCATTCTCAGTTCTGGATATATATAGAGGTTGATTACAAAAATATTTGTTATCCTATGCGTGGAGGGGTCATAATGGACCACCAACGACATTAACTATTTGATATGGGTCTTTGCTACGATCTGCTAGCTTTAATGGACATATCTGATCTTTTCTCATATTTTGTTGTCCTTCCTGAGTAGGTGGAATGTTGTCTGAGAGGATCACCATAATTGATTAATGTTTTGATCTACTCAAGGTTGTCCTTTTTCTTCTTTGGGTGTACACTGTGTTGAATGCAGTTGTTGAGGATTCAATGCACAGAGTGCTGGTGGGAAGTTGATCACTGTTATCCTTTGTCCCTTGGAAGCATGGCAGAGGAAGTGGGCGTAGGTGGCATGGAGGAAGATCCACCATTGGATAGTGTGGATTGATGGCGGGAAGCACTTCGCAATGTCTATCGGGAGGAAGCGGGAATCAAATGTGGGTCGTTGGATGAAATAGGCAGACGACGGAGATTAATCTACGGAGGATTTCGGAAGAAAGGGAAACGGGATATCGCGTGCCGTTGGATCTCGGGTGGGAGATCCAATGGTCGACAGGCACAGAAGATGCGGGTAAGATAACGTGCGGGAGAAGGGTACAGTAACGGTAAGCGGTTTTATCGAACCGCCTATCGGAGGAGGTGGTATCCGTATAACGGGCAGCGAACATAGTCATGACGTGACATGTGGTGAAGGAAAACCATTTCCCCCGCGGGTTATCACGTGTGCAAGTCACGGCGACAGGGGAAGCGACTACCGTTAGATCGCGCGGTGGATGCGATTAACGGCAGGGAAATGATGACGGGTTTAATGAATGGTAAAAATAGCAGAGACCGTCGAATCGTGATGCGATCGACGGTGAGGATTAAGGCGAAGGGATATATGAAAGCGCCGAGTCATATGCTGGCTAAAGCTTAGCGCTCAAGGGTCAGAGGAAACATGGGATTATGCAGAGTTTTAGAAGGATAAAATAGAGGTAGTGGAATACAAGGGATTAATCGAGGGAGAAGGGGAATATAGGTTTACAAAGGATTTTGGAGGAAAACAGGGATAGCGGGAGTCAAGAGAGTATAAGGAGAATGGAGGGGAAGAAGGAAACAGACTGTTGTGAGCTACCCTTTAGTAAAAACAACACGGCCAAGTTGCCTTTGATCCTCAAAATTTACAAACATGTAGCAGAGTTAACAGGAGAGAACAATTTTTTGAAGAAAACAGAGAGACAAAGAGACTATTTTTTTTTTTTTAATAAGCAGCAATTCTTTTTATGAATTTCCTCCACCCAAAAGTTCTATTTCCTCCTCAAAATTAAACCACTGCTTGCATATTTTGATATTTAAATGGAGGTAGGCCAAGAACCTACCTCTTCAGCCCGAGAATTGTGCTAAAAACCGTGTTTTCCCTCTCCAAAACATCTCACTGGCCCTCCTGTAGAACACTACCAGCCATCCTGTAGGATTCCTATAGGTTCTCTTGTAGAACCTATAAGTGCTCCTGTAGAATGCTGAGAGTAGGGATATGGGAGGGATCAGTGGAGAACGATGGGTACGAGGCTTGTGGGGGCACGAGAGAGTAGCATACTAGAGTTTCAAGGAGAGATTGAAGGAGAAAGGTGGTGAGAGTGCTTCTGTGAGGAGTACTTATGGCTTTTTATGGATATTTCCGGTGATGGAGGGTGAGCTGGCCAAGTGTACATTGGCCTCATTTAGACCCTTGGTCCCCACCTACCTTATCATCATTTCCCTTTTCTCATAATCATCCCTCATGATTGCATCGGAATTCCCACCGCCTTCACTACTTGTCCTTGACATCTCTCTTGATTTTGACTAAGCGCACGTGTGGTGACATCTTTAGATGAGTGAAGTCAACTGGATGAAGGTGGCCAAGTTAATTGGCCATCTCAACCCCAACCAGCCTCAACCATCTCATTGTTGTTGCATGCTCTCTAATTATACCAATGCAAACAGAGGAGCGGATTAGTTACTTACCTGAGATCCGAATGTGTTTGTTGTGAGGTGCTATGGCCTTTCCTTCTGCTACATACCTTTATTTCTTTTGATGCATGCTTATCTGCTTGTTGAGATATGGCTATGCTATGTGCAGGTTCCTTTCTGACTGGATCTGATCTTCAGGTGTCTACTTCAACCTTTAGATTTGCACCCTCATGCCACTGATGATAAATCTTAATGGGATTAGCTGCTACAGGAACTCCTATAGTTGCTTCTCCCTTTGAAATTTTAGCTTTTTTTATGCTTGGAGCTATGAGGATGATGCCAAAACTGCAGATAGAGATGGAGAGGTAAAGGGTAGGCTTCAGGTGAGGTGAATGGTGCTATTCCCTTTTTTTATTTTTTTTGTTTTTTCTTTTTCTAAGAAAATTGTTTTTATGTGTTTTTCACTTAGGCAGGGAGAAGAATGATGCTTGGGATGTGATGCAGGTCTAGAAATGATGGAAGAGAGGTTTGAATACTGTAGGAGGATTTATAAATCCTTTATGAAGCTTCCCTGTTCCTCAAACTACTTTTAAAATCCATTTCTGACTCTCTGTAATTTCTACAGGGGCCTCTTGACACAGGGCCTCCTGTAGAAAACACAGTTTCGAAAAAGAAGCACAGTGAGGTGAAAAGAATGTCAAGAATGATGGAGAAAGGTGAGGGAAGATAGGATATGTGCTGGTATTGGTTTCAGAGCCCCCTTGGCACCTGTTGTTGCTTCCTGTAGTCCTCCTGCAAACCTGCAATACAACTGGAAATTCATTTTTCTTTTTCTTTTTCTTTTTCTCTCTTTTTTTTTTTTTTTTGAAAACAACCAAGGCTCCTTAGGGAGGTTTTCACCCTAGTTGTCTGCCCTAGGCGCCTCTAAGGGAGGTTTTCACCCAAGGATCTTATCTTCTTTCTTCTCTTCTTTTTTATTTAACATCACTGAGCTACCTCAGGAGAGGTTTTCAACCCAATGATGGGACTCAAGCGCCTCATGGAGATTTTCACTTGAGTGGGTGAAGTGGAGGCTAAGACATGCTCCACTACCATCACTGACTTATTCAATCCTTCAATGAACTCTCGCTTGGAAAGGGGTTTCTTGTAGATTTTCAACCGGTTTCCATTGACAAGCATGGGGATGCCTTCATCATCAATGGTTCTGATCGGAACTGAACCATTGTCATTGCATTTATCCACAATGTAGAGTCCCAACCATCTTGTCCTCAGCTTGTCCTTGAAATCTTTGTATCTTGAATCATAGAGTAGTGCCAAATCTCCCTCTTGGAATTGCTTCTCCTTGATGTTTTTGTCATGCCATACCTTTCTCTGAAGTTGAACTACCTCTGTATGGAGAAGGGCCTGCATTCTATGTTCATCCAAACCATTGAGCTAAAGCAATCTTTCTTCCTATGCATGGCTAAGGTCTAGGTCTAGCTGAGTTGCCATCCTCAAGGCATTGAATTCAAATTCTATTGACAGCAAAGCCTTATTCCCATAGACCAACTCATAGGGTGTGAACCCTGTAGTGGTCTTCCAAGTTGTGTTGTAGGCCCAAGTGGCCTCAACTAATCTGTCTGCCCAGTCTTTTCTACTGCTGCTCACTACCTTTATCAGGATCCCTTCCAATGCTCTGTTAGTGACCTCCACCTGCCCATTGGCTTGTGGATGGTAAGGGGTGGAAGTCCTATGCTTGATTCTATGATGTGTGGGTAGGTCTTCAATAAAATTAGAAGTGAACTGGCTGCCTTGATCTGTGACCAACTCTCTTGGATACCCGAACTTGTAAAATATGTTCTCTCTCAAAAATTCAGCTACTTTTTCCTCTGTCGCTGCTTTAATTTCTTTTTTCTCTGCCCACTTTATTAGGTAGTCGGTGCACACAATGATGTATTGCTTCTATTTTGAAAGAGGACTAATAGGCCCCACAAAGTCCATGCCCTACTTCTCAAATGGCTTAAAGGTCACTTGAGGCTGCATGGGAATTTCATCCTTTGGAGTAGGTTTACCCATCCTTTGACACCGATCACACTGGCTGGTATATCTTCTCACATCCTGATGAAGAGTGGGCCAATAGTAGCCTGCTTGCAGTACCTTGAAGGCAGTTCTTTTTACTACAAAATGACCTCCACAAGGCCCATCATGATAGGTCAGGAGGATGTCAATACTTCCTCCTCCCTAACACATCTTATCAAGATCTGATCTGGGCCAAGTTTGAAGAGATTGCCCCCAATCCAGGTGAAAGGGGCGCTTTTCCTCACTATCTTACTCTTCACTTTTGAGGACAGATGTGATGGAAACTATGTTGAAACTAAGTAGTTTTCTATATCAGCAAACCATGGAGAGACTACTGAGATAGCAAATAGGTGTTCATCTGGCATTTGGTCATCCACCGTTCCTTCTTCACCTGCAGGCAAATTTACTCTAGACAAAAAGTCAGCAACAACATTTTCTTTACCGGGCTTATCAACAATGGTCAAATCAAACTGCTGCAATAAAAGCAACCATCTAATAATGCAAGCATTTACATCTAGTTTGTTCATTAAATATCTAATTGCACCATGATCAGTGTGCACAAAGGTTTGATAGCCTGTGATATAATGTCTGAATTTGTTTAAGGAATGCACGACAGCTAGGAGCTCCTTCTCAGTCATTGTATAGTTCAACTCCACCTTTGACAAGTTTTTGCTTATAAAGTATATGGCATAAGGTAACTTTTCATCAATTTGTCCTAAGGCTGCTCCTATTGCTTTGTTCGAGGCATCTGTGTGAATGTGGAAAGGTAGGGCCCAGTTTGAGCCTCTCAAAATTGGGGCAGTCACAAGTTTGCTCTTTAAGGTATCTAGGGCTTCTTGACAGTTTTTTGACCATATAAATTCAACATCTTTACCTAAAATACCAAACAACAAAGAGGATAGCTTGCTGAAATCTTTAATGAATCTTCAGTAATACCCAAATAAGCCTAGGAAACTTCTGACATCTCTCACCTTTTAATGAGGTGGGACCCTTTGGATGATGGAAATTTTGTTGGGGTCCTTCTGCAATCCTTGTTGAGATATTGCATGACCTAGCACGGTCCCTTTAGTCATCAAAAATTCATATTTTTCCGGACTGAGGGATAGGTTCATCTCAATACACTTTTCTAGAAATTTTCCTAGGTTAGATAAAGCTTCCTGAAAATCAGAGCCATAAGGAGTAACATCATGAACTAATTCAGAAAATATACTTAGTACTGCTCTTTGGAAAGTGGCTGGAGGGTTACACAAACCAAAAGGAAGGACCCGATATGTAAAGGTACCCCAAGGACAAGTGAAAGTGGTCTTATTTTGGTCTTTCGGGATGATTTGAATCTAATTGTACCTGCTAAACCCATCTAGGAAAGAAAAACTTTTTCCCTGCCAGGCCATCTAACACTTGATCTATGAAAGGTAAAGGAAAATGGTCCTTTTTAGTGGCTTTTTTCAATTCTCGATAGTCAACACAGATTCTCCACTTACCATTTTTCTTTGGCACTAGCACCAAAGGAGAGACCCATTCACTATCAGAGATGGGATAGATGAACCCTGCATCAAGCAATTTGTGCAGTTCTTCCCTAACAATATCTTTAAGTGTTGGGTTCATCCTCCTTTGAGGCTGCCTGACTGGCTTGTAACCTTCCTTGATGTATATATGATGAGTACAAACTAAAGGGTGCACTCTCTTCATCTCCTTATAACTCCAGGCGAAGGCATCTAAGTGCTTTCTCAGCAGGCTACATAGTTCCTTCTTCTGGGAAATGGATAGGGATGGATTGACTTTCAAGGTTCTTTTTGCACTGAACTATATATTCTTAACACAGAGCGAAGTGGAGTCGGCCACATAGAGATCAGTTGAGGGGTTGTTCTGGGTTTCTCTTACTATGTCCTCTAAAGGTGATACACTGGGAGGTGGATTTTGAATCATATCATCCTCATCTTGCTATTTTCCTCCCATGGCGATTTCTAATGTACAAAGCGATGTAGAATAAACTTCATTCTCATCTTCCTCCTCCAACCAGAGAGGTAGATCATGTTCTAATGAAGGTTGGGCAGGAGGATATAGGATTAACTGCTTGGACATATGCCCGTTCTTTATGGTCATGTTCCCAGCTTGAAAGTTGATGTAGGCATCAGAGATAGCTAACCAGGGTCTTCCCAGAATCAGAAAATACCCAGTGAGCTTTGCCTTGGGCTGGGGAACTAAGAAATCAGCAGGGTACTCCTAAGAATCAATGGAAACCATCACATCTTCCACAATCCTCTCAGGGGTCACAGTGGAGCGGTCTGCTAACTATAGCATGATTGTGGTCTTCCTCAAGGAACCCTGAAGGTTGAGTTTGAGCGTTGTGTCCTTTTTCATCACATTAATGGTAGCTCCTAGATCAATCAAAGTATGTGGAGTCATGGTGCCATTGATGTGGACATCAACTACTGGGCTTTCAGGGTCTATATATTTTGGACAAATTACCTACCCCAACATCAAGTCGGATAGTTGCCCTATGACATTGATAGTTGGGGTATCTCTCTTGCGCCTTCCTGGATGCCTAAAGCACTTCTCTTTAATCAGCCTATTGTAGATAGGCACATTCTTTATGGCTTGGAGAAGTGGTATCTTTACACATAAATGTTTCAATTCCACCAAGAGTTCAGTTTCTTCTGGGGTAGGTTGGATTGTCACGGATAGTCTTTTAGGAAAGGGTGGAATTGCTTTAGGTTCACTTTCCTCTTTATCTTCCTCAACCTCCCTAGGTGGAGGCTGAGTATCTAGGAAAAATTTCCCAAAATGCAAGCTAATTTCCTAAATCTCCACAGCATATGTTAGGCATGATGGCTCCCCACTATACACTTGTTGAGCCTATCTATTGTTCGGGTTCGGATTCGACTGGGTAGGGATTTGGGGTTGCTTTAGTGGACCAGGAGGTAATGGTTATGGTTGGATAGGTGGTGGAGGAAAAAGAGCAAGAAGAGAGTTGTATTGGGGCCTCCATCCCTGATGAGGTGCATTCCATTAAGGTGGTGGCTAAGCATAGGATTGCAATGAATGGTTAACTGGTTGGGCATGATATTGAGATGAGAAGGACCAAGGAGGAGGCGTGGACCAGGAAGGATGAGTAGGGGGACCCCAAGAAGGTATGGAAGTGACTTGGTTGGGGTTGTAGTATGCTTGGGATGTCCCTTGCATCCCCTGCTGGTATGGTCTAGGTCCACGCGACATTCTTTGGTTTATGTAATAGAGCTGTTCAGTGACCCCCTTAGCCCCTTGATATACAGCTTTAAGTCTGGGTAAGGAAGGGCACTTGTCTGTATAATGATTTTCTTCACAGACTAAACAAACTTCTATAGAGTTCAATGGGCATTCATTCCTAGGATGCCTCCTAATGCATCTAGGGAAAAATATGGCAAAAGCCCTCTCTGTTTCCTCTTGTTTCATTTTGATATGTAAAGTATCCATTTGCATGGCAAGACTCTGTAGCATCTCACTCTTGAAGTCTTCCAACATGTTTCCAATTTCTCCTTTAATGGATGAGCTAGAGGAAGAGGTACTGGCTATGGGTTGACTCCCCCTACCTTTCTTTTTGGTTTCTCTAGAATGGTTTCTAAAAACAGTCTTTATGTATTCATAGGGTAGTTGGTAGATGTCTCCCCCAACTGGTAGATGGAGGGTGTCTAAAAGGTCTTCCCGAATTCCCCTGAGCAGGACCAGCTTCAAAGACTCAGGGTCAAGTGTACACCTGGCCCTTTTGTAACTGAGTTGGAACCTCTCTTCATAGTCCTCTAGGGACTTATCACTTCCTCTGGTCATTCGAAAGATTTCTTCTTTAGTATCTTTTGACCTACAATAGTCTTGATACTTGTTGTTAAAGGCTTGCTGCATCTGAGAAAAAGTTGTGATGCTATTGCCAGGTAATAAGCGCAAGGATGCATCCTTGAGAGTAGAAGGGAACAATTTCAACTTTTGCTCATCTTCTGCATAGTCATAGGTTTTACAAATAACAACAAACTCAAACAAGGTGTCAAGATTTTTTGTAGTCAGACCATGGAAATGAGGTAGGGTGGAAGGGCTTATATTCTTCATTTTGGTGTCCCCATTAGTCTCCCGAATGGGAAGGGTACCCTCTATTCTTTCTACATTCCCCCTATCATTTATGTGTTCAGCCATTGGCTCCAAATGAATGTTTTCTTCTTCTTCTTCCCCTATAGGTTCTTCAAATATGTCTGGCTATTCATCTAAGGGTTCTTCTTGATCGCAGCCACTGAAGAAGAGAGAAGGTTGGCTGTATGAAGCAGTGGGGGTGTTAGGCAAAAATTTTCATGAATTATCTCTATTCCTACGAGGCATGAAAGAAAATATTTTTGGTTGGTTTTTGTTTCTTTTTCCCTACACTGATAATACCTGCAAAACTGAAATTGATTGAACAAAACAATTTGCAACTAACTGAAATGAACTTGCTGAAATGAAATTTGCATAATTGAAAAGGAAAGCAAGGAAATGCAGAACTGAAGGAAAAGAAGGACTAGTCTACTCTTGTTGAAATCAAATTTGTAGAATTGAAAAGGAAAGCAAGGAAATGCAGAACTGAAGGAAAAAAATGACTAGTCTACCTTTTCTAAAATAAACTATTAGCAGAATGTGCAAGAAGAAAATAGAAGAAATCAGTAATCACAGAATACTTCAACGCTTCCCCGGCACCAGCGCCAAAAAGTGGTGAGCACCAATATTGCAGCAATAATGTTGCAACTCCTAGGCTTCCTACTTTACTTTTATCAATTTGGTAGTTCGTAACAAACATGAAAACGATGATGATGTATGCACAAGTACTAGTTCTTACTGCATGTTATCACTTAGTCAGCCGGTGCAAGATCACTAGGAGCTCAAGCTAACTTATATGGATCCCATAAGAAGCTCTATATGTGATGAAAGAAGAAAGAGAGATTACTCTACTGATGTTATTCTACTTGTAGAAAAGAAGACAGACTGAAATGTAAAGCAAACCAAGGAAATCCTAATTAACCTCTAATCCTACTTTTGCAGAAAGCACTATGAAAATCATGAAAAGAATGCCATTACATACTCAAGGAAGTAAACAACATCTAACTAAGCTATTTTTGGAATTAAATGAGAAAAAATCATCTTTTTGGATTTTTATGTGTTTTATGTGAATTTGGCATGCATGTAATTTATTTGTTTGTGAATGTGGCAGTGAATAGGTAGCGATGGAGGACGGTTTTGGGACTTGAGAGGATGTAGGATGGTGTGGATGGGTCCTAGGAGGTCTCAGATGGCCTTCTGGAGGCTTTTCCCAAACTCAACCTTGAAAAGAAAGCCTACAGAAAAATCTACAGGAGGACACAAGAAATCTACAAGAGCAAAAACAGTGTGCTACAGGAGGCCTACAAGAGGAGGTCGAGAGCAGTTTTCACTGTTTTGAAGGTGGAAGAGTAGGTGGAAAAGGTAGATGATGGTTGGGATGGAATGTTAGGGCACCTAGAGCCTACCAAGAATTATTAGGAGAAAGAAATATGATTGGATTTGCTCAAGAAGAGAGAGGAAAGTATATGGAAAATGCAGGAAACTAAGGCAGAATTGAGGGGAGACTTGGGCGACCTGTAGGGAATGAATCAAATGGAGGGTGGAATAGTTGATAGGCTGGCCTGCTACTAGAGGATATCTGCTGCATAAACAACTGACAGTCAACCAATGAGATTAAGCAAGCAAGGAAATAAGTACATCTAAAAAACAGAGTTTTTGCATCAAGTAAACTATGATTTATGAAAGGAAATGTTGATAACCATTGCAGGAAAATAAATCATGAAAAAAAACTATTGAAACTAAGGAAATGAGCATGATGAAAAAGTTCTGAAGTAAAGCGAAACTAGACTATGAACCAACTAAGAAGCTGCAAACACTAGAAATCCTATGAATGAGGAAAATCTGTGTTTTTGGGGTAGCAAGAGGGTCTTTGCCTCAAATCATGGTCCCAAAGGGAGGAAGAGAGGCCAAGGCACAGTTGCTAGCCCTTTGGATATTTTCTCTATCACTGCTTAACCTACTATAGAAAGCACAAATGGAAGTGAACTATTGAATCATCAAAAGCAACCTATCCTTAACCATAAAAAAAATACATCTAACAGCAACCTAATCTACAAACTGAAATAAAATATACAAATACAAGTAAAGAGGAGCTTGGCTGCTTGGATTGGGCCCTAACCTAAGAGCTTCAACCCTCTGAAGTAACTTGGTGCTAACTCAAAAAGGATTATATCTTTATTCTCAAAACAATAACAAGATTACCTGAACTGTCAAGATAATAAGCTTGAAGCTGAGCAGAGCTTACATAAGCAATACTACAGCAAAAATCCAACAAAAATTCGACCCTAGTGAGGCCCTTGGCCTATCTACTTATACAAATGAAGCTACCAACAGCTTCCTCAAAATTAGAGAAGCTTGGCTCCCAAAACTCGAGATAAACATCATTTATCCTCCACTTGCTCGGTTGCCTGCTAATGCATGACTTCACTGCTCGTACTCTGAGTAGAATGAAGGGGAATTCGAAGTGAGGAGTAATAAATGAGGGGGATTCCCTCCTATAAGTCCTCTCCTTTGTCCACTTCGAGTCATTTCTGCCATTTTTCCACTGGATCCTTGACTTTGACATCAAAATTCATCAATAAGCTTCATTAAACACATATTAGACCACATGGCATCATAACTAACTCAACTCACTCTATAAACATAAATATAAGCAGAAAATCATACAATAAGCTAAGAGATTAGTTAATTTGACTAGGTTAGAAGGTAAAATGAGCCCATATAATTACCTATTTATGAGACTCATCATCAAGCCCCTTGGAATTCATGGCACCCCTTCCATCTACAAGCATGCATCATGTATGTTAAAAAGAAATCTATTAATAAACCACTCCTAACTTTTTGTTGATTGTACATAAAGAAATATTCATGTGTCTTTGTTACTCGGTATAAGTCGAGACTAGGATATGGAAAATATGTAAGCGTCTAACCCCATTTCATTCATAAGAGCAACGTCCTCCTCCTCCTGCAAGGCAATAAGGTCTCCAAATGTCAAGTTAAACTCAAAAGAGAAGAGCAATAGATCTGGAATTACTTTATAATGGTGATATTGATCTGCTGCTACATCCCCCGTGCTCCCATACAGCATATAACCTGTCAATTATTCAATATTTAACAACGATATTAAAAATTTGAATTGTGAAAATAGTTTGAGCCGACCTGCATGGGTGTAAGTGTCCCAAATACTAGGCTTTCAACCATCTACTGTTGCAACGCCTTCAACCTATAGGTGTCATGTAGAAACAAGTAATATATCACAAAACTTTATATAAATACGCAATATTTATGCAAAAACATGGAAACTACAAGTGATTGAAGTAAGGGTTGAGGGACCTCGTAAGCAGATGTGCCTGCGCTGAAAATAAAGTTTGAAGGGAAGTCACTTCTGCTGATCATCAACTTAGATTGCAATCCATGCACTTGAATATTATGATGACTGGAATAATGGATTGCAATTAACGCCCAAAAGATGAGTGCCTCCATCTTGGGTATACTAACTATTATTTCATCTTGCAATCCATGGAAGTTATTGCCTGAACTAAAAACTAAACCTACTCCTTTAGTTATCATAATTGAACGTCATGGTTAACATAGATTTGGAATAAAGAAACGCAACACAAGTACAAAGTATCACGACACCAGTGCTTCAAGTTAAAAACTAAAAATGCAAAGTATCATGGCACCACCGTTTAAAGTGAAAGACTAAAAATGTGATCTCATGCAAAGTGTCATGGCACCACCATTTGAAGTGAAAGACTAAAAACGTGGTCTCAGTGAAAGGTATTAGAAACAGCACCACTACTGTGATGTTCAAAACTAAAAACCTAGCTCGGTGAAAGGTATCTAAAATGCGTTGAACTTAAATCTTTCTGAAAAGGACTAGAAAGGAGCTCAACTAGATTGCAAATTTTGAAAAGAATTAGATTGCAAATTTCAAAAATATTCTTAAAATTTAATAGAGATGAGTATATTTTTAAAATTTGCTGGAGATGAGTAGATTGTAGACGCTGAAAATATTTTTAAAATTGGATGGAGATGAATGATTTCTGAAATATTTATATAATTTATTTTTATTTGAGAAATTTTAAAATATTTTTTAAATTTATAAATCAAAATAAACTAGCAAAGGAAATTTCAAAGTGAAAAGTATATAAAAATGGCTAAATGCTTTTAAGGAATAAGCTAAAGTTTTCTAGTTATAAATTTTGAAAATATTCTAAAATTTGATAAAAATAAGTGATTTTTGAAATATTTCAAGATTAAGATCAATTTCCTCGGATCATTTTTATCCACCAAATTTCAGAACCATTAACACCCCATGACATGATGTGAAGCATGTACAGCCAAAATCATGCGTCGTTTATGTAGTCTTCTATGGGATGGGTTGGAATGGAACCATAAATCATTCACTGTTTTACCCTAATGTGATATTTCACCTTAAATTTTATGATTTAACCATTATATGCTTTTGTGATTGCATTATTAGTAACATAATCACAATTTTACGCTAAATTTTTCACTCAATTTCTTCAATTCATAAGTTTAATTTTGTATATAGTTTTTCTTTAAATAATATAACTTTTAGAATTTTATTTTTAGAAAATATAGGCTCATGGATGAAAATTTTATTAATAATAGAGTGGAAATTAGTATTAATCTTCATAGACATATTTTAAGGTTATTGTTTTAAAGAAATTTTTGTTTTACTTTTATGTTATTTCATTTTTTATGAGGTAATTTTTATTTCACGTTATCATTTTTTTCAAGTAATTTTGTGTTTATTTTTTATAATATCGATATCTGGTGGTTGTTGACATGATGTCTATCATCCATGATACTCACTATTTATCGTTTATGTTGAAACAACAAAAATTCCCAAATTTCACTTAGTTGTGGGGCCATTTCATTTATCTCTTAGTTATTTATATCTATTTAATGATGTCAATATCACCAAAGTTCTTAATTTCTTTAATGGTCATCTTAAAGTTTTTTTAGTGAAGATATACAATGAGGAAGTTTTAGAGGAAATTTCAGCGTAAAAGTGGTCTCCTAAGGAAAAATAATAAAATAATAAAACAAGAGTTATGAATTTTGGAGGGAAAAGAAAAAATTGCGTCAACCCCATGCAGTCTCTATGTCACCTCTATTAAGGACTGCGTTGCTCCTCCTTTGGAGTCTCTGCTGGCCAAAAACTTCGATTTCTAGCCTCTCAGTGTCACACTCTGGCTCTCGACGTTTGAAACTCAATTTCCTAAGCAGGAATTCGATCTCCCTCTAGGCTCTGCACTGCCACTGCATGGGCAAACATCGGCCTCTCTTTGGACGTCATTATGTCCTCTCTGCCTCATTATGTCCTCTCTGCCTTGTACTCTCTAGCCTAGGAAAACTACCCATTGGATACTATCCCTGCCCCTCACTGCAAAAGATCACTTCGAAATTTTTTCCAGCACCTGCTCTGCTTCATAAAATCAATCTTCTGATTTTCACTCAATATGTTCTCCAAATGCCCATTGATGTCCTTGTTATAATCCTCCAATTGAGAACCAACCACCCAGATTAGATTCAAATCAATGGCTCAGATCATTTGGACTCGATCTGCGTCTTCTTCTAGATGTTTCACTCACAATTTAGATTAATACCTTTTGATTATTTTACCTTCCCAGGTTTAGACTCAAGGTCTCATTAAAAATAATTAATTATTTTAATAAAAATGTCTCTAGGGAGAATTTCCCAAAATGATTTCTGGGTATTAGAGAATGTATGTGTTTAAGCCTCCCTGCAAATTTTGAGATTTATAACACACTCGATGCTACCAAAAATTAACATTCATTATAAGGAATGTAATTAAATTTTAATTTTGATCATTAATCATTTTTTTTTTAATTATTGATTTACATTTTAACTTCAATGGTACGATATTTATATAGGTATCACTTAATTTATATAAATGCACTAATTACACTTTCTTTATTAAATTATAGTGTTATTATCATTTTTTATGTCAAGATAGCTAAAAGAATTATTCTTCCATTGTTTTTGTTCTAGGAGAAAAAGAGGGAAACTTAACAGCCAAAGCCCAAGGCTCATAAAGATTACTGGTCAGCTTCAAGTAACTTCATCAAATAAAAGGTGTTTCTTTCTAAAGGAATTAATGTGCTTGTAAGTATTAAATTATTTCAAAGATTCCATATCATAAACCATCACCATTTATTTACTCAAACCTCCTATAAATGCTCTTACTTTTATTTGTTGATATACATAAAGATGTCCTTCCAAGCAACACAACCACAATTATTAGAGGTTTTCTCTAGGGTATGGGAATGGAACACATGGTTACTACAAGTTTTCTCATAATGGAAAATTTTTTGGAGTGCTACGAAACACTTTGTACTAATCAAGAGGTGTGGTTGTCTCTATTTAAAGAAATGAATATATTAGCCCAACATGTTAAAAAACTTAAAGAACAGCCTAGATTGAAAGGAGGGATGCATGCTTTAATTAAGGAAGCAACTGTTTTGATAGTTAAAGCCTCTATTGTTTGTTGCACTCAAATGGACGCTTCAAAATATCCCAAGTTGGTATTCAGGCTACCCACTCTATTAGAATAGTAATGCAATGTATATATGAATGTTAAAATTATTTTCTATATCTATGATTTCAAAATATTTTGGAAATGGAAAAGTTAAATAGTTCACCTTTATTTTCTTAGTTAGATTTATGACACTGTTAATTTTTCCTAAAATTTTCAAAATATTTCAAAAGCTTCACTTTCTCGGTCATATTTCAAAAATATTTCAAAGAATTATTATTAAATTAAATTCAACTTAAAATGTATGTTACATACCTCTTTATCTAATAGGCCCTTGAAAATAAATTTCTTAATCCAGTTTTATTAATGCAGATCCAAATGGATTCATGTATTTATTATGCCACAGTGCACCCACAAAAACCAGGGGAGCTACAATAACCACAATACCCTAAAGACAAAGGTAAATTGTGACACCTGAGTGAAATATTGATCATCTTAAATATTTTTATTGTATTATCGTGTTGGAGTTCATGAAATTTTTTGATATTTTACCATTTAAATAATGTTACAAATAGCTGGAATTTAAAACCATTGAAATAAGTTATTGAGTTTCTAGAGTGGGAAAGTAACAAAAATGCAGTCACATTTATCTTGCATGGATTTGATGGAATGTGAAAGACCATCCTTCCAGATGTTGTGTTTACACGGTTTTTCAATGAAAACATAGATGCATGTAAATATGATTTTGTTAGATTGTATGAAAACATAACATCAACTCTTGATATAGTAAAGTTGCAGAGATGTACATTGAAATATTTGATGATGGTAGAGGAGCCAGAAATATGAGAGATCAGAAGGCATGAGGAAGGCCAAATACAAATTGAGGAGATGTTAGAGAAAGAGGTAGCTTTTATTTATATTGACAATGTTTTGGACAAAGATTAGTTGGATCATCTTTTGCCTAGGAATATGGCGAAGGAAAAAAAGTTGAGGTCGCTTGTCACTGCCAGGGAAAAAGATGTATTGAAGCCATGAGTTTTTTAGCAGCTAAAAAATTCACTAATAACAAGGATGGCACAAAGAGGCAGATAAATTCTAGTCAAATGGATGCCATTATAAAGATATGTGGTGGGGTTCCAAAACTTTTGGAAGTAGTAGTAGGATATATAAGCTCTGAGGAAGGCAAACAAAAAGTGTATGCTACAGTGATGGAAGAGAAGGAAAAAATTTGGAAGGATGAGGGTTATACCACGAAGGATATAGTGCACTACATATTTGCTTATGAAAATATTGCAGAGACTTTGAAGGATCCATTTCTTGATATTTGCTTATTTTTCCATGGATGGGATTGGGAAGCAGTTGCAAATATTGTGGGATAAGTTGCACTGAATCAACTAGAAAAGAGAGCACTTGCAACCAAAGAAACAAACATGACCGTAAGTATGCATGATGGCATCTTCATGATTGGTAAGCTGAAGGCAAAAGGATTGAGATTCACTAGTGCAAGTAAAATTCAAGATTTTTATGTCAGAGGGAAGATGAGGTCTACAATATGGTAACTTAATTATAGTTCATATATAGTTTTGTTTGATAATATGGGTATCTTAATATTCAGGACAGACTCTGTTATATTACAAAATAGCATTTAGGACATTCGAAGGATCAAAGGGATATGGTTGACTGAAGATCACTCTCCATTATCAATACCTGCTTCTAAAGTAGACTTAATGTTCATTTTGTTGAGATTTCTTATACTTGGAGCCCTACATGAGGTGCATGGCCAATGTAAGAAAATATTTGAAAAGTTGATTTTTTTTTCAAGCAGAAATTTATAATCTCCCTTTCAATGTGTCGAAGTTCAAGGAGTTGAGACATTTATGTTACAAGCCATAGCATTTATCAATTGTGATTCAAGCAAGTTCACCTCAAATAGTAATACTGACAGTTTTTTCCCGTCTCAATTTACATGGAATAACTAGAATTCTATCTCATGTGCAATGTTATTACTTTTTATACAATCATTGAATATAATTAATTACATAATTTACAGATGCCTTCGAGTCTTAGATACATCGAGTTCGAATTTGACAGAAAGTGTATAAATCCCTATGACTCTGAAATCTCTTGCCATGGTCTTGGACAACCCAAAAATTTGCGAGTATTGAGATTGAGGTTTGCACAATTGAAGAAATTGCCTCAAGAGCTAGGTAATCTGGTAAATAGTTTGCAAGAACTAGACCTTTCAAGTTGCCAATATCTAGAGGAGTTACCCAGATCAATTTCAAAGCTTCGATCTTTAAGAGTATTGATAATGGAAGTGTCACAAACTAGTCCAAATGCTCAAAAGAAGTTAAGCAAGGACAAACAAAGGCAAATCCAATCACCTTAAGAGCAAGTGGTAAAACACTGTAAGATTTTGATAAGTGAGAAAGTTCAATATTAAAAATGAGCATCTTTTTTATCAAATATTTTTTATAGGAACTTGAAAGAGCATATTTAAAGATTTAGAAGCAATATATGTTGGAAAGGTTATAGAATCTGTAAATTTGGCATAACCTAAGTGATTTCTCTTTATCTTCTAGCTTTGAATGACATTTTGTTTACAAATTTTTATATTCAGTTATCTTCTATATGTTTGATTCTTCTCAAAATTATGCCTTACTGTGTTTGCTTTGCAATATCTGGTACAATTGCGCTAGTGTTTGCTTTGCAACATCTGGTGCAATTGCCCTAGTATTATTTTCTGTGAACTCCATATTAAGTAGTGAAAAAAATACATGTCTACTTTATACAAAAAAAAAAACTTTTATTTTTCCAATTACTTTATCTTTATAAAAAAATTAATATAAAATTAAAATATTTTATTATAACCAAATATTAATTAATTATATTAATATTTATTTTTTTTAATTAAACATTATTTTTATTATTTTTAAATATAATATTAAGTGAAAACAATGGTAGACATAGAAATAATTAAATATAAAACAAAAAGCAAATAATGCACAATCATTTAGATAAATCACTCTACAAAAATTTAATTTTCCTACAAAATGATTAAACTTGTTTTCAACCCTAAGTGAAATTCAAAATGGATCCCACTATCATAATATTGTAAAGAAAAATCCTTCGAGATTTTTCCCATAAAATTGTTTTTTAATATTCAATTTCATAATATAAAATAAATATATATAATAAAAATTATTAATAAATAAATAAAATATTATAATATAAATATATAAAAATTACATTAAAAAATAACCATATAAATTAAAATATAATAATCAACCTAATGGTTGAAGCCAAATTTTGTATATACCCTCCAAAATAATGTTAAAGATTCCACTTCCATCTCAACTTGGAGCGTTGTGATGATACTTTGGAATCGGTGAAGTATTGAGTGAGCCCCTACTGCATTGATACTAACTAAAACAAATACAAAATTTTATTTCTTAATTTAATTTCTTTAAATTTCTGTGATACATATTATAATGGTTAAGCTATTAAACTTTTCTGCATTGATACTAACTCAAACCAATACAAAATTTTATTTTTGAATTTAAATGTATGTGACATATTATAATTGTTAAGTTATTAAACTTTTTTAAATAAAAATCACATGGAAAATATTTTGTCCACTTAACTTCCCAACTAATATGACTCATCATCCAACCAGTAAATATAATTCATCATCAGAATTCTATCTATTAGGATTCTATCTATTGCTCGATTCCCTTAACAACAAAGCTTTTAACAATTTTCTGTCTTCCAATATCAAAAATATGATATGCAGTATCTTGCCCCATACACAGATTTATGAAAATGCTGAAGCCACATTTCCATTCTTCCACTTACAAAGGTGTCCTATACCATATACAGTGGCTTGGTTATTTCATATCCTAATACTCTTAGAATAGATTCTTGTTTTCTTCGGTAGAAGCAATAAGACGAGCGGCAATCAACGATGTACTCTAGAGTCTATCCGATTTGATTAAATTTCTTGAATGGATCGTTGTTCTTCCGGAGAAGCACGACCACCTTAAGAAGATCCGACCAGTTCATGATTTTGGTCTCCTTTTAAGAAATCAGTGTACCAACGAGCAGAAAGATTTGGATATCTCTTCAAATTTGTATCTTTGAAATCAACATGGTACAATCCAAAGCCGAGTTGATAACCATATAAAACCTCAAAACAATCCAACAAAGTCCATACAAAGTACCCGCGAGCGTTTGATCCATTCCTTCACACTCACACCCCAACTTACTAAGTTTTCCAGTGGATTAATAAAAGGACAATAATATCAAGAACGACTAAGTTTGCCTCGTGACAGTTAACGTACCTGATGCCCGCCAGCAAGCTTTCGAGATAGTCATGGAGGAAGGCTATCCTGGGCTTATCATTTAATGCATCCGAAAGTGCAAGAGATTCCGTGTTGGGCATTGCGTATCCTACTCACAGATCACAACACAATTTAAAAGAAGTGATAAAATTTGCAGTTCAACATTCGTCAAAGCCGACATGAAAGTAAATATAAGCACAGAAAGTACCATTTTCGTAGATTATTATGGGGGGGTTATCATAGTGTTGCTTGAAGTATTCCAATAATCGTTGCATCCCCCAGGGAACAACGGGAAGCCCACCAGCTGACAACTTTAATTAGCGTTTTAACACGACAAAACGAAGCCGCATTAGTGTAACCTTAATAGATAGAAACTTATTTATTTAACTTACAAAATACACAGATGCCTACCTCACCGATAGGGACGCCGTTCCTATACACTGCATTTATGCATATCTAGATGCGTCAGAATCCAAATCCTGCTATAATATATATACAATAAAGGCTAAAGGAAACTGTCTTGCATAAGTTGTATACTTTTCCTTTGAAATTCTAATACTAGTGAAAGATAAATTGTGGCTATTACAGAGTTTTTTAAAATGTTAACCGCAGTTATATACATGATGTAGTTGCCAAGGAATCTTCCAAATAGTCTCTATTGTGTAGTTCCCTGTAACTAGGAGAAT
Organism: Pinus taeda; assembly: GCA_000404065.3. NCBI lineage: Eukaryota > Viridiplantae > Streptophyta > Pinopsida > Pinales > Pinaceae > Pinus > Pinus taeda. The sequence continues at coordinate 111,439 of APFE031408410.1, forward strand.
CCGAAACATAGATAGTAGTATAATGGATGAGACCAATGAAATCAGAGGATCCCCTCAGCTTTTCGGATTCTTGTTTGGTAAAAGAAGGTAATCTGGAGCCTACAATCTTCTTCATACAAGAAGGGTAATCTCCATAAATAACAGGTTCTATAAACCTGCTCAATCAGAGAATGAATTCGCACATCACAATAATGAAATTTAATCAGAGAACAGTAAGTGAATTTATCATCGTTTATTGCATTTGCTGATTCCAAGCAAAGTCTTACCAACCAAAATGGAAATCAGTGGTCCTTTGAGTCGCAGCAATGTCCTCGGACGAGTTTGTCATGGGTACGAACCACCCAGCATAGATCGAGATGCCGATGGAGCCCTTTTGCTTGCTCTGCAGATATGTTCAAAAGGATCAAAGAAACATTTTGATACTTCAAACCAGTCTGTAAAGTTCCAATCAGGGAGATTTCCCTGATTTTAAAATGAAAGAGTACTAAATGTTGAGTTAAGTCAAGTAATAGACAAATTTAGTGTGTAGTTGAGTGTAAAATTATTATTTCAAGTGAGTAGCTAGTTAGAAAAAGTTAAATATCTTTTATCAAATTTGATGGGTGATTAAATGTCAAATTATTAATTATTATTTGAAGCGAGTAGCTAATTAGAAAAAGTTAAATATCCTTCCTCAAATTTATAAGTTTTATGTTATCAATAAAAAAACAGTGTGTCAATTATTATATTAGCTGTAGCTGCTGGAGCAATAAACATTTATGCAGGATTTTGGATACATGGCAAATAAGATATCAATCCCAAAACATACGAAAGAAAAACAAAATCATTAACGTGATTACAATATAGAACCTGAAACTTCCGTCGGTAAAGCTCTACGGTTGCTGCATGGGATAACAGAACATAATGACCAGCGATGTATGGTTCCACTGTGGAGTTGCCAGCACTACAGTTGCCCGCGAAGCCAAAGGGATAAGAACATCTTTTGGGTGGCCAGAAACCAAAATCATAACCAGCAGAGGTAAATGCATTGGCTTCGTTAAAAGTTGTCCAGAACTTCACTCTGTCGCCAAATTCTCTAAAACAAACTTCTGCATATGCTCTGAAATCCTCCCTGCACCCAAACATGCCATTACAGACTGTGATTTGTGTTTTTGATAGAGAATATATTGTGAATTATTATAGTTTATCAATGGTAAATGAAATGGAAGAGAATTACACTATCTTTGGACTAAGCCATCCTCCATAGTCATCTTCCAAACTCTGGGGCAGATCGAAGTGATATAGTGTGATGTGCGGTTCAATACCTGCGAAAATTGCACCCATCAATAGCATTGCAACGATATCCTTAGCATTTCTCAGAGGCCTTGAAGGTCAGGTATATTACCATGGCTGATAAGTTCGTTAATAAGATTATTGTAGTATTCAAGCCCCTTGGGATTCACGGCACCCCTTCCATCTGCAGGAATGCATCCAGTATGTTAAAAAGAATTCAATAAACAGATTACTGCTAACTTTTTGTCGATTGTACATTAAGAAATATTCATGTGTCTGTGTTACCAGGTATAACCCTAGACCAGGATATGGAAAATCTGTATGCGTCTAACCCCATTTCATTCATTAGACCAACGTCCTCCTGGCAAGCAATAACATCCAGGTGACAATGGAGATTATAACCGATAAGGTCTCCAAATGTCAAGTTTCACTCAAAAGATAGGAGCATTAGAAATTACTTTATAATGGTGATATTGATCTGCTGCTACATCCCCCGTGCTTCCATCCGGCATATAACCTGTCAATTATTCAATGTTTAACATCGATGTTAAAAATTTGAATTGTGAAGAGAGTTTTTTTAGCCTACCTGCATGGGTGTAAGTGTCCCAAATACTGGGCTTTCGGCCATCGACTGCTGCAGCGCCTTCAATCTGCAGGTTTCATGCAGAAACAAGTAATATACTGCAAATCTTTATATAAATACGCAATATTTATGCAGCAACATGGAAACAAGAAGTGATTGAGGTAAGGGTTGAGGGACCTGGTAAGCAGATGTTCCTGCGCCGAAGATAAAGTTTGAAGGGAAGTCACTTCTGCTGATCGTCAACTTAGATTGCAATCCATGCACTTGAATATTATGATGGCTAAAACAATGGATTGCTATTAACGCCCAAAAGACCAGTGCCTCCATCTTGGGCATACTGACAATTATTTCGTCTTGCAATCCATGGAAGTTATTGGCTGAACTAAAAACTAAAACTACTCCTTTAGTTATCATAATTAATTGTCATGATTAACTTAGATTCAGAATAAACAAACGCAGCACAAGTGCAAAGTATCACGGCACGAGTGCTTGAAGTCAAAAACTAAAAATGCAAAGTATCACGCCACCACCGTTTGAAGTGAAAGACTAAAAACATGATCTCAGTGAAAGGTATCAGAAACGTCACCTCTACTTGGAAGTTAAAAACTAAAAACCTAGCTCGGTGAAAGGTATCTGACATGCGTTGAACTTAATATTAGTGTTCTGAAAACTATCAGAAAGGAGCTGAACTTGATTGGAAATTTTGTAAAGAATTAGATTGCAATTTCAAAAATATTTTGAAATGGGATGCAGATGAGTAATTTCTGAAATGTTTGCATAACTCATTTTTATTGGACAAACTTTGAAATATTTTCAAAATTTATAATCAAAATAAAACTAGCAAAGGCATGTGACAAATTTTAAAATATTTTCAAAATTTATAATAAAATAAAACTAGCAAGGTAAGTCAAGTCACTATCAAAGTGAAAAGTATAGGTAAAATGCTTTTCAAGAACAAGTTAAAATAATTACAGCCTTTCCATTACAAATTTTAAAAATAATCTTGAAATGGATAAAAATAATTAATTTCCCAAATATTTTAATCTCTCCAAAAATATAAGTTACAGCCTTTCAATTACAAATTTTAAAAATATTCACAAAAATAATTGATTTCCCAAATATTTTAATCTCTCCAAAAAAATAAGTTACAACCTTTCAATTACAAATTTTAAAAATATTCTGAAATTAGATAAAAATAATTGATTTCCCAAATATTTTAATCTCTCTTAAAAAATAAGTTACAGCCTTCCAATTACAAATTTTAATAATATTCTGAAATTAGATAAAAAAATAATTGATTTCCTAACTATTTTAATCTGTCCAGAAAAAATAAGGTCAATTTCCTGAAATCATTTTTATCTACCAAGTTTTAGAACCTTTCCAAAATCTAAAAATAAACATAAAATTGGCTTCGAAAAGAACCCCGGATGTTAAAGTCAAAAGTATAGAATATGGTAGTATGTAGTATTCTATGGCCAACCTTTAGCACCCCAGGATGGCTTGCAATGGAACCATAAAGCATTTTCAGCTTAAAGTTTATGATTTGACCCTTCTTTGTCTTTGGGATTGGATTATTATCACACTTTTACATTAAATTTTCAAGTTTCTTTAATTTATAATATTAATTTTATATATAGTTTTTCTTCCCATAATAATAAATTTTAGAATTTTGTTAATAGAAAATATAGGTTCATGGATAAAGGTTTATTAATAATAGAGTGGAAATTAGTGTTAATGTTGGTAGATATATTTTAAAGTTATTATGGGAAGAAATTTTCATTTTACTTTTATCTTATTATTTTTTTATAAAGCAATTTTGGGTTCATTTTTTATAATATATAGATCTTAGGTGTAATCTAAATCACAAACCAAATATATTTGTGGTGGTTGAGATGTTGTCTATTTTTTATGATTTTTGCTATGTATTATTCATGTTGAAAAAGCAAAATTTCATCTAATAGTTGGGTCACTTCATTTATTCTTTAGTTTTTCATAGTTTTTCAATGATGCTAGTATCAGTAAAGTTCTTAATTTCTTTAATGGTCATTTTAAAGATTCTCTTATGAAAATATTTAATGAGAAAGCGTTAGCGGAAATTTCAGCTTAAAAGTGGCCTCCTAAGGAAAAATAATAAAATAATAGTTAAAATAATAAAACAAGAGTTATGAATTTTGGAGGAAAAAAAAAAAAAAACTATTTTTTTAGTTGTATTTTTGGCTTATCTTCTTATAGGTTTAGTCAAATTTCAAGTATAGACACTCATTGGATGCATAATTAAATTCCACATCCAACGAGTATTCATTATCCGTACTTTTGAGAGGAATCACATTGATAAAAATTGAAGATACATTACAAAAGCGTGTTTGATTTTTATCAATGTAAGTTTTCTTAAAAGCTGCATAATGGGTACTTATTGGATGTGGAATTTAATTTTGTATCCAACAAGTATCTACACTTGAAATTTGAGTAAGCCTATAAGGATATCAACCAAAAATATAATTAAAAAAATAGTTTCTCTTTTTTTCCCTCCAAAATATTTACATGTACCTATTTTTAAATTTAAGGGATTTTGATTGGTTTACATATTATGACATGGAAATTACATGAAATTTGCATGGGCACTTTTAGGTTGGAATTTCCTCTAATGAGAGTTTATGTGTCGTTATTGACATGTCGGTCATTTTCCTTGATTCTCATGATGCCAAAACAATAATATCTCTCTTAGTCATAGTGGCTATCTAATTCACTCCCTAGCTATTCATGGTCTTTCAATGATGCCTATTTCAATAGAGTTCTTGATTCATCCAATGTTCATCTTAGAGATTTTTCCATGAGGATATACAATGATTAAGAGTGGTTATGTCTCACTTAGTTCTCTAAAATACTATTCTTGTGTTATACTTGACATATGCAGACCTCATTTTTCCTTACCCATTTCTTATAGGTGGACAATCCTCATTTTTTCTAGGTAGAAAATCAAACTCATGGAAACTAGCTTTACTCCACCCTCTGTGAACTCCTTACCAGTTGTGTCTTCCCTCAATTTTTTCTCTTCCTTGTAGCCAACAATGAGCCCTTTCATGAGAATATTACCAATAATAGATCCCATACATTCTCTTGGCCCTCCTCCTCATAGTGAAGGAACAACAGATGATGAGACCTAGCATGAGAATGTGGTCCTCACAACAAATGAGGGGCTCCATGGCATACCTAATGGCCTTCCTCGCTTCTATGTAAGCAAGTAACTCCCATGCTTCTCTCAACAGAAGGGCTGACTCTCTACATTTCTTGACGTTATGTGGATATACTACTACTCCATTCCTTTCCTTAAATGTTGATATAGAGGATTGAGAATAATCACTTATATGGAAGGATCCCTAAATTTTATTTTTCCTGGAGTCTCTTGCTTGAATTATTGAACAACAATAATTCATTTAGAAATAGAACAAGCAAGCCATGGATCGGGACACACTAAATCCCTAAAAAAACACTTGAGTTAGTAGTAAGAGCTCTAAAAAGATAATTAAAGGCAGAAGGAGAAAGTTTGAAAACTTATTCACCGCTACCAAATCCAAGGAGAATTCCTAGATCCAACAATGGAAAATTTATATAGATGCTTCAATATGAAAAATATACTATGGTCATTCTCTTAAAAAGAAATGTATTGTATTACTAAATCTTTTACCAGAGAGATTGATAGCTTGCAACTTAAAAAACAAAGCAGTCATTATACACCCCTTTATGCTTGACTTTGTTCACCATCTTCAACCAACCCTATACAAGGGCCAAATGATTTTTTTGTTGAAATTCATAAGCCTAACCATTGTATTTCATGTTGGTTTTAAGGCTAGATAGTTGTGTTTGGTTGTTTATGTGTATGTATTCTTCATGGTTCCTCTACCTATGTTAACCATCCTTCCTTTGGTTTAAAGGGTGCTTTGTTTTATGGGATATCTCTCTATACGAAATGAGCGAGTATAGAATAAAATACCCTTCCCTAGGATGAGGAGAATCACACATGCACCTTAATTGAAATCATATCACCCCAAATTAGTTCAACTTAGACCCCATGAAGAAATATATCATGAGGAGAGTAAATATTTTTCATAGCAGTAAAAGATGTATGCATAATTAAATGTGAAAAAACTACAACTCAATGTTGACCATGAGAAGAAGTTTCACCAATTGATTTCTATAATTCAAAATCTTTGCCTACTTGCTTGTGTTTTAAAGATATGTTAGTTGGCTTAAGTAATGGAGGACCAACTTATAATGGCATGGCTCATCATTCACTGCAAGGACCAGCTTCTAGTGTCCGGGCTTATCATTCATTACAAACCAACTTCTCATACTAGGTGGAGTTTATTCCAAGTCAATTCTATGAGACATATGTTTATGATTGAAGTGTTATCTCAAACATGTAAAATAGAATTATGGGCATAGATAACTATCTTATTGATCTGATTGCACTTGTCTTATATATCATACTACATTTTATTGAGCGTTTCTTCAACATATTCTATTAATAATACTCATACTATACAACCAATTTATAATTGGCTAATAATGCATTTAAGAAACAACTATTAAAAGACACTTAATAAAATTCTACTTTATTTTCCTATCATTTTTAATAAATAAGTTTTATATATAATTTTAATTTCTAATTAATAAACTCATTTTTCTATTATTTTAAATTTAAAAAAAAAAAAATTATATTTAAAATTGATTAAAAACTTATTAAATTAGCAGTAGTTTAATATTTTTATTATATAAAATTTTAATTTTCAACAAAGAAATTCCCTTTTTTCATTATTTTAATTAAAAAAGCTATCAAAGTGACGCTCATTATAAACTTATTCAGGATGCACCAATTTTATTTTCGATGTGTAATGATGTGCTTTACATTTACATTGTAATAATGCATTGATTATAAACTATTAAGTTTGCACTAGTCTAGGGTTCTTATTTTCAATGTGGTATCACGTGATTTACATTTTGCATTGTAATAATGCGTTGATTATAAACTATTAAGTTTGAGCTAGTCTAGGGTTTTTATTTTCAATGTGGTATAACGTACTTTATAAAACAACTCCATTTCATTATCCTTTCCATGGGATTGGCATTAAGTATGCCGCAACATATGTATTTAACATATAATCAATGTCTTTTAAGATATATTGGATCAATTTTGGTTTCTTAATTCACTTAAGACCATGATATCATATATCCATAATAAATAGTTATTTAAAGGTTTATATAAAGTTGAACCCATATTTCAATTTCCAAATAACAATTATCGCATCTCTGGATTATTTGGATTAATATCTTAGTTTTAATGGCCAAGGTTTAGTTTGAGGGAACCATTTGTTCAGTTCATTTCTTTGACTCTCGGTTTGATGGAATAACTTATTCAGTTCCATGCTTCTTCCATAGCTTGAGGCTCGTTATCCATCTATCATGACTTTAGTCTTCAGGCTCGTCATCAACCCCTTAGTAGTCAAAATACTCTACACGTATTTCCCGACACCTTGAACTTAGTTTGTACACTTGTCTCCATCATAATATCGTATGATGGATTATTCAATGATAGATTCAATGAGATGGACATTACATTCGATTGTTGTTCGGGGTAACCCAAAATATGAAATGGAAAATTCTTTTCCTTGGGGACATCATATACATCCAAGACTGCCTCGCCCAAACGACCTGAAAAACAAGGTGTAGCATGACCCTAGCATGAATTTCATAGTTTGTGGAGTTGAATCGACAAAAATTCTACTAACACCACTCTTTTAATCACTATGGGAAATTTTTTGATGCATTTAGTATTGCAGACTTATATAAATGTTCATTCTTGAGATAAAATTTTCCATGTCATGTTTTTTTTCAAGGGAATTTTATCTGGTGTCAGTTATTTCTCCTATCTTCTTGAATGATCAAGTCAATTTTCTTGTTTTTCAATTCACTCTCAACATCAACAAGCATTTATGTCTTTTTCTCATGCTAGTATGGAAGTTCTCCATTGACTTCTTGCTAGCAAGTCATCTCTTATTAACAATAATAGATTGATCTAAGAGATCAACCTAGAGTAGCACCTTTGGCCTACTAGAATTATAGATATGCTACTTTACATTCAGTAGATGACATTCATCATTGGTTACTGACTACACAGTTTCCCTTGCGTTCGATGTCAATACATCTCTTCACACATTCGAACTCATGTAATACCTTGGGTTCCGTTTTCATCATTAGTGGAATTCTCCACCTCTAACAGTAGCTTTCATTATCAATCATTGCTAAAAAGATCTCATGACTGCATTATTCCATCTACTGCATGCAGGAGATGAACTTAGTGGTTGTCATAATAATTCTTCGTCCAACTCCTTCCAAATCATTTTCCTTCAAGTTCCTTGTGTTGGATGATGGTGGATGCCTTAATTCCTTCCTTCCAATAGATATTTTCCCATAAACTCAGGTTCATATGATGTGGTAACATGATCTAGAGTCATTATAGTACCTTCGGACAATCTTACAATCATCAATGGAAAATCACCTCGTTATTCATAGTTAGAATATATCAACATCCCTTGATTGATAGAATTTAAAAATATTTTTCCTCAACTCACTCATTCACACTTGCTAGAATGTACATGGTACCTTAACACCCATGATCATTATCAATGGTTTGTTCCACATTTGTTAACAATATACATCAACTGTTGAAAATCAAACAATGTCTCCTATATTAAACTTCAACTCATCTATTCACATGGAGAAGACTCGTACAAGTTACCAGATTGTTTTGAAGACCTTAATCTTATCATAGCATCATCTCTTTTATGTTGTTGGATAATTTGTATTGAAAAGTACCTTTTCTATACCTGACATCAATACTTTTGGAGGATCAGTTTGTTCACCTCATTCACATCAGTTATCCTGCTATATGTTGAGACGTAGATTTATTATGCATATATTTTTAGTTATGATCCACTCTAACATGGGTTTGTAGTGTATCTTCTTCGTATCCATGGTTTCTGCTCTCACATATATGCATAAATCCACTATGTATTCATTATCGTGGCCATTATCACTCTTTATATATACTTCCTAGATCCACAATATAGTCGATTTGGAAACAATGATTTTCTACTTCTAAGAATGAGCATGCCCATTCATGAAGGGAGTTATCTTACCTTGATTTATTTCCGTAAGTGTTGTCCCAGCCTGTTGTTTGGTAAAACTCTTTCTATGCCCACATGACAATGTCCTAGATTTTATATAATATATTTTAGCCATTGGGTTCCCTTCTAACCTCACATATTAGGGATGCATTTATTATAGCATATTTTCCATTAATGCATACCATGGTCTCATTTCATCACTCCTTTGTACTTATAGATACTTCCTCTCCCATAAACTCTTCAAAAACCATTATGTTCATATTTTTTATATTGTTCTAACATAAATCATGTATACACTACTCTTCTTCATGCAAGACACATACATATACTTGTTTCCCTTGGGAAACTAGAATATATCTCTACTTGGAATCAAAAAATTAAAATGTGTGCATAATAGCACGCTTTGGGGAGTGATTTATGAGTTAAAATGAATTTTAACCTCTAGCGTTATGTCCCAAATGATCTAAACTAACTTTGAAGAGTATATAAAAAATCCTATAATGAAGGAGGGGTTGGAGGTACCCTTATGCTTATGGTTTGATTCCCTATCTATAAGTTTACATTCCTTGAGTCTTTAAGCTATCTCTCCCAACTGGAAAACCTTGTTTCTTGGTTATTCTTTATTCACTTGCATAGGAAAGATACCTATTATACTTCGTATCTTTGTGTTGAGAAGAAGATATAGTGGAAGAGACCTTCAGTGACGTAACACAAAGGGACCTAGAGGGTTGTTTTGGGTAGTGCTAAGAGTGAGAACCAAGTAGTATTTGACATTTGTATTGTTATTCATATATTTTAACAAATAATTCACTTCATTCCCACTCGAATTCCCCAAGTTGTATTTGACCTTTGTATTGCTATTCATATATTTTAATAGATAATTCACTACATTCCCACTCCAATCCAATAAATTTTTGTAATGTGTTTCAATATGTTCAAAGGTAATGAATTGGTAATGATTGTTTTTTTGGTTCTAACCATTTAGGTTAGTTAGGGTTTCATCATTCATACCTTGTTTACTTGTTCCTTATCTCTTTTTGCATGTAGGGATGTAAGAAAGGTTTGAAACAAAGATGTGGAGAAAAAGAACTTGTGAAAAGGATCTTATTCAACCATTAAAATTAGTTATGATGATGAATATTTCCTTTCCATTTTGGGTTTGAAGTTTGTACTATCTCTTTTTTCTCTATTGCGATCTTTAACCTTGATCATAAGAATAGTTTTTTCTCAAACAATTATCCAATTTATAACGGGATTTTGGAATCCTTAAATTATTTCATTTGAGTAGGAGTAACAATTTGTAGGGACCTTCCTTATAACTCCATTTACACATGTACATATTGATTATTATTATTTTTTTACTTACAAACCAAACTCAAGATAATAGCAACAAGTTATTAAGTGCAGGAAACCAAACTCGTATTTAATTAAACAATAAGTGATGTGATTTAACTTCTAATGTTGCAAATAATAAGCAATAAATATTTTCATTTTAAAATAGTCATTCATTAGCAACATACACTACGAAAGTCACATATTAATTAAAAATACATCAATATTGGAAACACATAAATTTTAAGCTACATGCGTTAATTGTCCACAAATTTACAATTCACCATCATATCATTCACTTTTACAATTTGGTAACTATATATACAACAATAATAATGTAAAAGAAATTTCTGAAATAACTATGTATCTTTCACCAAGGAGTCGAGATACGATCTCAACTTTGTTTCTACTTGTGCTCCCTTGTCATTGACCACATTCACATGTGAAGGATGATGGGTCTGTATCGAACATTGTTGACTCACAGGTTGACCTCCCAACCTACTCCTTGGGTACTCTTCTTCCCCACATAGTGTTGGGGATCAAGGAATCCACCTTAATGCACACCCCCCAATAAAATCTTCATGAACGAGCCAGTCCAAGGTTTACCCCCACGACATCGTGATCATCAAGGTGAAGGTATCCCAACACCTTTCATCACAAGTCATATTGGGAGTGCTAACAAGTGAAATCAGGGACGTTGGCCCACCCCTTCCATGGAGTTCCATCTATCTGTATAGCCCCATCACCCATGTGTGAGTCATTCGGCCAAGCAATGACTTATGCCTGCAACAACTAATATGGTTTCAATAATTATATCAACATATTATTACAAATCAAATTCTAGAATTATTCTCTCAAATGACCAAACCATTAATTTTCTACCTCATCATGCGCAAGCGTGCCAAGGTGATCTCCTACCATACTCAAACAACTGTCAGTAATATATGATCCCAAAAATAGTCATTTAAGTATATAAGCATGATAGAACATCATCGAATTCATCAACAAACCTATGTAACATAAGAATCAATGCAATGCAAATATACATCATAGTCATCATCACATGGGTTTATAATATGAAAAATAAGCTTAGATCATCAACCCTGATGTCCTCAAAACAAAGTAGAAGCCATATAATTTGTCTCAAAAGTCCAAGTAAGATAGAAATGTTGATCTCATAGTTAAGGTAAAATGGGGCATTACACAATTCTTACTTAGAATTTGCTAACCAAGTATCAAATTGATTATATGGTCTTGTTAGTGCTTATTCTATGGTAACTCATTATGGTGGCCTTTATGCAAACATTAGCATGTAATTTAATGCCCTAAATGTTTTTGGATATTTTGAGTTGGCCTATCTTGTATTCCCTTTTACACAAAGAGAATCCCAAATTTTATTGGGTTGAAATTTTTCAAAGCATGGTCAAAATATTGGAAGTAGTTAATATGTTTTTTGGCTTTTATCGAATACATAATGATAAATCACAAAATGATAATTAGTTCTCATGTTCATATATTAATTCCATAGTTTCTATTTTTGTCTCGATTGCATGGATAAGTAGGGAATAATAATAATAAGATCTACTCATTCCACATAGATATAAACAAGTGCTACCTAGTAGCTAATACCTATCGCTTAGTTTAAATATAGGTAAATTAATGCAAAAATATTGAATTCAAGTTAGTATTAAGGCTTAGAATCCAATCAATTTAGGTTTTATTGATTACTAAATTGAGGTATTTTGTTATAAAATTGTATAATAATCAAAACAAATTAAAATATTCCATAAAATAATAATCCCACCACACACACAAAAGATCAAAGATTGTCATGTAATGATTAGACAAAAAGTTATGCTCTCCTCTACCCTTCCATAGATAACGTTAACATGGGGGTAAGAAACATTTCTTACAGAAACATAAGATATACTATCAAACATGATTGACTGACACTACACCAATTACAATAATAAACACGTGAAAAGATGAAAGACAAAATCTTATCTTATGAAATAAGGGAGAAACCTATACTTTCTTGGAACCTTCAGCAAATAATATATTTTTTCTTTCATCTTCCTACTAGGGTAAGGAACATTCATACCTTATCACTAAGCAATGAAGGTTATATTACTTCCAACTTGGGTAAGCAACATTCCTTGTCTTCTCACTAAGCAATGAAGGTTATATTACTTTTTCAACTTGGTGGACAACTCATACTCGAGGAAGAAACATTCCTTGGGAGCTTGTTGGATTTTGGAAGGACTCCAAAGTAAAATGACAACAATGTAATGGCAGTGGAAGAAGAAAAGAAAGGAAACTTGGCACAAGAATCTGTTGTTGGTGTTCTTATGGACAAATTCACTTGTATACTCATTGATAAAATCTTCCAGGAAGTACCATTGGCTACTACTTTTGGAGAGGATTTTCAATCTCTTTGTGAAGAGCTTAATTCCCTTAAAAAATTATTGATGGAAACTAAGTTGTTAAAGGACGTCCAAGAGGGGAGGATATCCAGTTCAATGTCAAATTAAATACACAGAGTTGAGGATATTCTAATTGAAGCTTAGTACATTGTGGAGGAATGAGTTGTCGCTACAAATTGCAAATTTCATAACCCGACCTTCCGATATATGACGGGCAACAATATTAGGGGATTGCAGGAGAAAATAAGTAACATGGAATGGATTCTTCGGAAATTCAAGAATTTTGAGTATGTGTTCACTATGAATGATCGTCTCAAGAAGATAAGGAACCATCCAAGGATCATGTTACATAAACATAAACAGTGCAGATGAAAAAATATATTAATGAAATTACTTATCTTATATTGTAGAAAGGCAATCCTCAAAGAATTGACATTGTGGGCATGGGAGGGTCAGGCAAAAATTTTCCATTAAAATATGTTTTAAACAACAAAAAGGTTAGTTAAGTTGGGTTCTTTTATCAAATTTGGTTTCCAGTATCTCATAAATTTGAATATCGATCATTGTTCTTGGAAATATGCAAGAAGTTCAAACTTCCCAATCAAGATTCTAGAAGGAAATTAGATGAAAGTGAGCTCAAAGAAGATATTGAAAAACATTTAGAAGGCAAACCTTGTTTATTTTGTATTGATAGTGTGTGGGAGGATTATATTTTAGAAAAGACTAGATTAACCTTGTCCGGCTAAAATAAGATTGTGATCACTACATGTCATCACAATTTGGTGGTAAGTTATGGTCACATGCCCAAGTTGAATCCATTATCTGATGACAACAGGCTATTGAAACTACTTGTCTGTCGGCTCCTGCAACAAATTTAAAAGATTCAGTTCACAAACAGAGCCATTGAAGACATACACCATAAGCTCCTGGTTTTTTGCAGTAGTCGCACAATGAGAGGCGAATAATGTGTGTAGTTGTGACCAAAGCACCCAAAACAATCATTACAGAATAAGGCCTCAACCAATCATATTATAGATAAATAATTTTAAATATTAATAAGAAATAATAAAATACAATCCATAATATTAAAATGTGGAAAAACTACACAATTTTTTGGTAAAAACAAAGTAATACTCAGTTAAAAGAAAAATGAAATGTGTAATACCATTCCTAAGATAAGTATAATAAGTTTATATTATATTTGTTTCGCCATACAAGTGAGAGGACTACCAAATTGTATTCCATTTTACAAAAATATAAATATATTTTATTTTCATCATATAAATTATTTATTATAAATCTATTAGCATGTTTGTGGGAGACTAAATTTATGAGGTAGGACGGTTCAAGTGCTATATCTTTACATACTACATCATTCATGAAAAAATAAATATATTTACATTCATGTTATTCCTTGCTTCACTTTAAAATGTTCATGCAAGAATAAAACAACGAAGAGAAGTACGATGGTGGGGAGTGTGAAGGAACAAATCCACGTGTAATGTGGAGATTTGAGCCCATGTCAAATGAGCTTTGCAGAAGGTTTTCGAAATGAGGGATGCAAAAAGGTAGTAAGAGCATGATAAAGGGTGAGTTTGGGTGTATTATAAAAGGAACTCAAAAGATAGATAAATATTATTTATTTTTGGATGGACTAATTATGTGATTTGGAAATAATTATGTAAATAAGGATGTTTATTTAAAATAGGGTTTTTAAAATTTTAAATTTAATTGTTAATAATTATTAGGTGGATGGTTGTGATTTAATTTCCATAAAATATTTTAGAATATCCATAGTAGTATATACAAATTAAAGGTTGAGATTCCCTAAACTAGTTATGGTTTTTTGTGTTCTTTTAATTAAATTGATTAATTAAAAAATAGCATATGAAGTAGTATATACAAATCAAAGTTTGAGATTCCCCAAAATAGTTAGGTTCATTTTGTTCTTTTAATTAAATTGATTAATTAAAAAAATAACATATGAACAATTGTCATATGAAATGAGTTATGGTTTTTTAGGCATGCGATATTGATAAGTCATGGTGTTGGTCCATTACATTGTAACAGAACTTATTTACGAATTAAGACTCGCCATGATAAAGGGGGGTAAATCTCCATAGTTAAAAATCTTGTTCTGTGATTTTTTAAATGTATATATATTTAACCTATATATTAATTTGTTTATAATTAATATTAATAAATTTATAATTTAGTTAATGCTTGAGATGTATAATGAAGTGTTTTCATGTTTATTGTACATTGATATCTATAGGTATTTAGTAACAAAATGGCCAATAAACATAGATAGGCATCAATCCATGATAAAGCATCAAAAGACTTACTTCATGATACATCTCAAATTGCCCAAATTTAAAAACCATAAAAATAACTAAATTATGACTTTATTTTAAATTATTATCATTATTAATAATTAAAATATATATATGTGAGTTACCCATATATACATTTTTAAAAACATGTAACAATATTCTTAACCATGGAGATTAACCCTAAATTTAGTCTAGAAATTATTAACTTGTATATAGTTATTGTTACAATACCATGGCTTATCAATATTACATGCTCAATATGACGTGTTGATATGACATTTTCTTTGATTAATTAATTTGAGATAAATTAATTAAAAGAGCGTAACTAACTTGGAAATAAATCTTAACTAACTTGGAAATAAATCTTAAATCTTGATCTATGAATACTACTATGAATATTCTAGCATATTCTATGGATGTTAAATCTCTACCATCTGCGTAATTAAATTAAAATTGTGGAAGACATGTTATGAAATAAACATGCTTATCAATTTAATTATTAATAATAATAATAATGTAATGCTTAATAATAATTTAATATATGATTAATTATGCCAATAGAATAGCCCATGGGGCGTAGAATAAACGGTGATGGAGTGTACTGCTAAGTCGCTTCGTGATGTGAAGGTCACCGATTCAAAACTCCGTGAGCAAGAATCTAGCCATGTTAAGTGATGGTGTGGCCCAGGCTAGGTGTGATCCCTAGCTGATTTTGATGGCTTAGATTCCCCTAGGTCACAATTTCTCAAGCCACGGGTCAAGCCTGATGTAATCTTTGGAGAACTCAAACCAATTGACAAAAAAATAAAAAATATGCCAATAACATGTCTATTTTGGAATAGAGCTTCCAAAATTTTGATTTAATTATCAATAAGTATTAAATGGATAGTATGGATTTAACTTCCATAGAATATTCTAGAATATTCATAGTAGTATATGTAAATCAAAAGTTGAGATTTATCTCCAAAGTAGTTATGTCATTTTGTTTTTTTAATTAAATATATTAATTAAAAAAATTCATATCAACAGTATGGTTTTTAAGGCTTTTTGTATTCATAAGTCATGGTATTGTAACATATCCTCTTTACATATTAAGAATTTCCATGGTAAAGTTGGGGTAAATCTCCATGGTTAAAAAGTGTGTTTCATGTTGACACAGCGAAACTTGTTATGGGAAATGTCTTGTGTTATTTCCTTAGGGGATTAAGCCCTCGACTAATCCATGCTCTACTGGTTTACCATAGAACCAAAACCTCAATGCTTGATCCTTATTAGCGAAATCAGCTTAACGTCACGACGAATAACTCTTGGTCCACAGATTAAATCAAGTACCCAATCAGTGTGGTGGAAAACGTTATTATCTTATGAGCCCAATCTCAACTGCTAATATTAACCAACTCATATCGACAGATTGCAATAGCAGTATACCCCTTATGTTAGATGGGAAAGGGGGGGGAGTTTCCACACTCGCAGTTCCCTCTCACAGTTCCTTCAAATCAATAGATGGTTGACACTGCACGAAACAAATCCACAAGTTGCAAGGGTAGTTCAGGTGTCTTATGTCAATGGGGGGGCTCTGCACTCATGGTTCCAGCCTCAAAATTCATGTTCGTCACATATATCTAATTATGTCCAAAGAATGTGGGGTTCCTCCTCTCATTTCCATGCTTGCTCTCATTCCAATAGTTTTTCTTGTCTAAATCAACTTCTTGTCCTCTTTGCAAATCTACATCCTCATGGCAGACTTGGAATATGGAGTTCATTTCAGCCAACCCCTATCCCTGTGAGCTCACGATACCTAGTGATCCTCACACCCATTAAAATTTTGGCATAGTTTGTGAATTATGAGGGGATTCAACCACAGGTTATCGAATGTTGGGGTTTTACCCAATGCCTCATTTTGCAAATATAAGTGAGATTAAAAGTGGGGCTATTGAAATTGGAAAGAGTCGAATTCCTACATGAATGGTATGGTACATAATCATGCATATATAAAGATATTACATGGGATATTTAACATAGGTTTCAACCGTTTCATTTTATTCCATACATCGACAAGACATTAGAAAAATTATAAGGTCTAAAATGGGCCTCAAAACAAAAAAGTACAACAAAAAACAATTTTATAAGAACCAATAGGATTCAATATGATGATGTCAACCATGGGGGAAGATTCACCATTTTTGGAGTAAAAAGATAAAAAAATAAAAATAAATTGTATTTTCAACTTATCTCCCTACAATTTTACTCAATTTTGAGCAAAAGCACTCATTGGATGTGGAATTTAATTTTGCATTCAATGAGTACACATGTTG
>APFE031408417.1:0-28364 GCA_000404065.3 Pinus taeda
CCTCTGTTACACACAATACAGCTCAGATCTAATCTCCAAATCTCTTCCACTGCTTGCCTGCCTCCACTACTCAATACCTGCTCAAGAACTAATGAGAATGGCTCACCAAACTCGTTTTTCACCTGCAAAATAGTCACTCACACCTTTTGGACGTGAGAATAAGCTAAAATGTGGGCAAATACGTGGGCAAACTCATTGGCATACTCAATCCCTTGATTGTGCAAGATCTGGGGCACAACTATAGTCACAACTGATAGCAATCTGATTCTCTACCACCTGTCCCTGTTGAACTGAACATGCACTGACATGCAACTGAGTTAACTGATGTATTCATTAGTTGTATTATGAGTTAACAACTTGTGAATTAATTAATAACAATTCACCCAACTCATCTCTAGTCTATTTGCCAGTTAGACTAAATACAACCAATTTAACAAAGCTAAACTGAACACAACTCCATCAACTGCACCTCCAGTCCACTAAACTCAACTCACTTGAGTTCTAACTGGAGTCATGCATGCAAATATTCAACTAACCCATAAGAACCACGTATTTCCTTCATGCAATTGCATGTGCCACATCCGTAGCTCGAACTGAAGTGCTCCAAGAGAATAAGACAAAGTTTATAGTCCAAATATTATTGTGAGATAATAATATTTGACTTTTCTATTTTTGACAGCCAGTCTAAAAATAGACTTGATCACTCACACTGTGATCACTCACACTTTCATCAAAAATAGAAGTCCATCTATTTTTCCCAACTTGATCAATCATCCATAAACAGCAACCTGCAATCCATAGACATGATCCATATGTCTAAAAATAGACATAGTCTAAAAATAGACTTGCGCCAAAAATAGCCTGCAGGCCCACTTAGTGAAGGCGACTCTTTTCACTAAGCTCCATCATCTTGTTGCAATCTCAACACCATGCTCACTACTTTTCTGAAGACATGCATGAAGTTGCTGCGCGACAGCAAAGCGGTGAAGGGGCGGCAAGAACTCATCACTAGATGTGCTAGACCAGGAGAACCGTGCGTAGGCTGGAAGCTCGGAAAGAACACAACACAAACAGGGAAGGAGATGAGATGGATTGTGCAAATCAGAGAATATGAGATGGATCAAGTGATTTTGGATCTAGGATTGGACGCGAACGTCTTGCCAAAGCAGATGTGGGAGCACATGGGTAGGCCCGTGTTGCAATGTTCTCCTATTCAATTGCGAATGGCGAACCAACAAAAGATCCTACCTATGGGGAGACTACAGGGAATAATGGTGGATATCGAAGGTGCAAGCGCGCTTGCAGATCTCGTGCTACTAATAGATTAGGCCACTGGCATGAGTGGAGTGATAATTATAAAGTAGCGCAAGATGATTTTTGAGAAAAAGTCACTACGCATAGTGGTATGTTTAGACCTTGCGGAAGGATCACGCTACATAGATCCGGTGCGCGAATGCGACAATGATGACGATCCAAACTGTATCTACAAGATAACCACGTAGGAGAAGGATTGGGTGAATCCAATAGAGGATGGCAGGATTTCATGGGAGTGCAAAAGCTCTTGCACCTCAGATTTGGACAAGGAGATAGAATGATGGCAGAATCGGTTACACGAGGTAACCATGTTCAACTGCAACACGATGATAAGGTCACTATGTTGTGTAGCAATGGAAACAAGAGATCTGCCTATGTATGACGGGTTGAATGAGGTGGACGATTTCCTGAACAAGTTTGAGAGAGAAGTGCCAGAACAACAGCGTTTTGACACTCTGAAATGGGCACTGCGTGCAACGCCCGCAAAATGGTGGGGTACACATCAAAGAAGTTTTGAGGACTGGCGCGAATATAGAAGGATGATGCTCAAGCAGTTTGGAAAGCCTCAGATGCAGATGAAAGCTGGGTAGGACAGACGAAATAGCTTGCGCACCTATTTCTCTAGATGCGTACAGGCGTATGGTACGCAACCTGCACGAATGCACACTGTCCTCACGATAGGAAACAAGACCAACAAGCAGGAGCATGCAAGACGATGGCACGAATGATGAAGTATGATAAGACCAAGAGTGCCAATGATTATCTACGTGGAAGCCTTTGACAGAGTGTGCGAAGTACTGAACGCAGTCCACCATGTTAGACGCATTGACTGGGAGCTACACCCGCAGTACTCTGGGCTTATAGGACAACGTGCAAGAAACTGACGGGACAAACACCTTTTTAGTTAGTTTATGGCGTGGAAGCTGTCATGCTAATGGAATATATCGTACCTAGTCTGTGCATACCAGTGCTCACAAGGATGACAGACCGCGAAGCTCTGGAGGAAAGGTTTGCGCAATTGGAAGAACTTGAGGAGGAATGGTTCTTGGTTGGTTTTCATCAGCAGGTACAAAAGTAGCGGAAAAGGCTTGGCACGATCGCCATATTAAGTTGCGCACTTTCAAGGTAAATGATTTAGTGCTGCTGTATGACAGTAAGTTTGAAAAATTCTCGGGAAAGTTCATAATGCATTGGCTGGGACCATACGTGGTTAAGGAGGTCACAGACGAAGGCACAATACAACTGGTCAAACTAAATGGAGAACCTTTCCTAGGCAAAGTGAATGGCAGCCACTTGAAGCCCTACATGGGTGGGCCGACTATTTAACTAGCCGATAGAAGCACAGTCTTCGTGCTCCAAGGAGCCAGACAAAGGCGCGATACTATAAACATATGCAGCAGATACCTGTACGGATGTATGGAAATAGTTCAGAAACAGAGGTCTCGGAACAACAGATGCAACAGATCTAGCAAGCAGCAGTTCAATGCACTGCTGACCTCAGCATAATTCGAGAACAGTTGGAGGGACTCCGTGCAAATATAGCCGCACCAACAGAGTGACTCGAGGGAAAGTCATGATATTTGTGTTGGGGGTCTGTTGGGCATGGAATCCCCCCAACGCATGTTTTGGGGCTCAAAGCCCAAGTTTTGACCCGATATTGTTGTAAAGACTCCGTGAATTGCGAGCGTGGAGCACAAAATATATGATAGAGTCACAGGGTTGTCTTTCCTAGTTTTGTAATGTAATGTCGGCCTACCCATGGTTCACAGACCATGGGATTGTATAAATAGAGGGAGGCTCCAAGTGAAAGTAAGAGAAGTAGTAGAGAGAGGAAAGAGTCTGAGGGACTAAGTGTGTCTTTGGGTCGTAGAGTAGGAGAAGGCTCTGCAGCTGAGTGCACAGAGGCCTAGTAGTCCGCAGCTGAGTGCGCAAAGGCCTAGTAGTCTACAGCTGAGTGCGCAGAGGCCTAGTAGTCCACAATTGAGTGCGCGGACCCATGCAGCTGAGTGCATAGGGCGGAGTCGAGTATGTAACCGAAGAAGGGATTAATAAAGAGAAGTTTGATATCAATTTGTGTATTTGTTCTTGGATTAATGAATGTTTGATATAAATTGCAAATATACTGTTTATTTACTACACGCACTTGTATGAATGATTTATGTGTTAAGTATAACTTAAGCACACAAGTAGGCTAAAATAATCAACTAACATTGGAATACTAGTAAGGACTTGGGTAATAACAACATTCAGCCCTCGAGTAGGGCTGTGCGAAGACATCATACCAAGCTACGAGGTATGGGAAAGTTCACGTAGCGACGTGCATGCAGGGTCGAACTGCAAACCACTTGAACTCATCAGACATCTCCAGGGTGCGGAAACCTGGTTCTAGCACCCTCCCATACTACTTCGGGTGAGGCCTCAGTTCGAGCTCTGCGAACTGTTTCCGAAAGGGCCAATAGTACTGGGATTTATTTGGCTAAATCAACTCCGAACTTGGGTTAGGCCCCTATAAGCCAACATGTGCCACATGTGTGGCCCTCCCAATATGCCACATGTGCACTGATAAGAAATCTCCATAACCACCTCCAACTAACCTCTTCAAAAGGAAGTCAATGAAGTACAGTGCCCAAAATATTGAGCTCAATATGAATACAATAGATTAATTTGACTATTAAACAATGAAATTGACCTCAACATTTGTGCACAAAGGTTAATGTTCAACTAGTACAATGCCCAAAATATTAACCTTAATATGAATACAATAGATTAATTTGACTATTAAACAATGAAATCAACCCCAACATTTGTGCACAAAGGTTAATGTTCAACTATAACCATAGTCCTCTACTTTTTCATCAACAAATTAAATCAACGAGAACATATACACTAATAATGGATGCACTTTAATAAAGTGTTGTACCATGTAAATAAAATATGTTGCGCCATGGTAATAATAAAACATAAAGTTTGACCTAAAATGCACCACCATCAAGGGATTATTACATCAAAAGTAATTATCGGACCTTAGAAACCATCAAATAGTATGTAGTATACCCCCACTTTAACTTAAACTTAGGAAATACCACATCGGGTAGGGTGTTAATGTCATTAAACACATTTATCCCCTATGTGATGTCTAGCAAATTTTACAACATGAATCATTCCACCATAACACCATCATAAGAAAATGGGACATAACGAATTGTTAATCCATCAAATCATTAAGTGTGTTCCCCATCACACATCCAACCATGAGGACTTTGTAAAACAACCCCCCCTAATGACACTAATATCATACATCAATGTGTCATGTCACTAGGAAATATCAATAGAATCATGAAACATCTACCTCCTAACACCAATCAACCTCTTGAGTGGCTAGAACCATCATCCATATCTAGGATAAGCATATATACCAAACCACAACATAATGAGATAGTATGCCACACAACCATACATCAATGCAAACAAGGGTTGATTAACAAGGCAAGTACATGTGGGAAGCCCACTAAACAACAAGCACAATCATCCAACTGAGGATAAATGAGATTCCACAAAGACAAAGACCTCTAAGGAACCAACGATAAATCTCCACTAGTACGATTAAAATAAAAAAAGTGAAACCCCACACAATATGAGCTGTAACAATAGGTTCCAACTTGAGGACATGCACTCTTCTTGGGAGTACATGAGAATTCCATAAATATTTATTTGACCCCATTAAGAAGAAAATAGAGGCAAGACTATGTGGTGTGATGGATATCTATCAACATCCA
The DNA here is from genome assembly GCA_000404065.3 of Pinus taeda. Taxonomy (NCBI): domain Eukaryota; kingdom Viridiplantae; phylum Streptophyta; class Pinopsida; order Pinales; family Pinaceae; genus Pinus; species Pinus taeda. The sequence continues at coordinate 5,091 of APFE031408417.1, forward strand.
CAAACACCCCATACTTATTCCCCTTTTCTTTTTTAAATACATCATAAAAAGTTCACAATTTAGCTACAATGATGTAAAAAAGATACATAAAATTAAATTAATGCTCACATGTGTTGATCTTATTCATCGTAAAATATTCTAACCTACGATGGATCAACAAGTTAAGTGAAGTCAAATAGCCAATACAGCCATCTAAACATCACCTCAAGGCCATGGACCCTACCCTTGTGTTTGGAAATGGTCCAAAACAAGATTACATAAAAAGTAGGGTCTATATACGTTGGGATCTCTATTACAATATGGTTTCAAATTGAAGTTACATTACATTTCGGCAATGAATATAGAATTTTGAAAAAGATAACATGTTTCAACACATGCTAATTCAATCCATTATTGAAGGGCGCTGAAATATGCTCTAGAAAAAGTACATGGCAACCCATCATCAATTTGCAAAACATCAACTATGTGCCTTTTTAAAGGAAAATATGCATGACAAACATTAATCGTGCCCTCAAACAATGAGGATGTAGGCAACTCTAAGAATTAACTATCTTGTATCAAACAAGAGGAGAATGTGATGAAATTTTAGGTTAGCAAATAAAAGTATACATACTATTTGATAGCTAGAAATGATTCTAAAAAAAGCTACATTTAATATTTTGTTATCCCATCAATTTTCAACAATAAAAGCGTAATTTCTAGCTAAAAATTGTGACACTTTCACAAAAATTGGAATAGAAATATCACTGATTTTTTTTTTAAACTAAGCATGGGAAAACGTAGTTGCAAATCCCATAATTTTTTTTTGCACGTGCACCTACTAAACATGGTTTTCCAAAAGACATTATCAACATTCTCCTCCATAGAATTATCTCTAATATAGATGGGATCCTCAAGGTATGCCAAATAATGCATTTCCAAAGTATGGCTATCAAGATAAAAGTTTTCCTTACTGACTTCAACAACTTCCCTGCACTCATTCTCATCACATGGAAAAATACCTACATCTAACATTTCATTATCATACAAGGGCTTCCCTCTAAAAACAACAATCTCCAAATTAACCATTGCATAGTCAAAATCTGAATTTTGAAATTAATTACAAGTTAAACTACCCTTGTCTTCATGAGAGATTGAGATAGACACTTCATGAGCAATGTTTTATTACATATGGATTTGTGATATGTTCAATAAATATATCACATATTTCTGACATTTAATATGGGAATGACTCAAGGGATGGAGGATAAGGTTGCACCTCATCCTCAAGCAATTTTCCTTCTAATATATTTTATATGTAATCATAAGCATAATACCTCATTTTAATCTCAACAAATAAAGAACTTGAAGGTTCTTCTCATGACAATCTTCAAACCAACAAATTTTTCCTCTATTTTCACATGTTGGCCCAAACATTTGCCTCATATAAATCTATTACATGCTCCTCATTACCATACACACACACCCCCAATGATTATGAAATATCTTTGATGATATATGGAAATGCCTTATCTATTTAGAGCTAAAATCACAATACCACTCTCATGTGTTCATTTTGTTCAAATGCAAAAACTATAGGAAAAACACCTTCATTGATGACATACTTTCTATAATAAACTTAATGAATGATAAAATATGTATATAATCCAAATGGCATTGTCTCTAGAATCTCAAAACACTATGAGTCCTAATCCAAAGTTGAAGATGGTGTGGAGATCCATGAATGCATACAAAATTGAAAGCATAATCAAATCTTCCAAAACTTCCCCTTGGATGAAGTTGTTATTGTGAGTCCTCAAGTGTTGAAGTTTGAAAATACATACATACCATAATACCTCATACAAAATCTGAAATGTGGAGTCGCCAACGTGAGTTCTTTAAGTGTTTGTTTATTTTCCTCACCTCCAAAATTAGCAAGCCATCAAATGTTGAGTCTCCAAGAATAAAAAAATATCTTTAAAACAAAACCCTCATTACAGAATGTCTTATGGGAAATTGAACTTTATCCCTTGCAATAATGTCAAAATGTTAGAACAAAATCTAACACTTACAAAAATTGCAAAGTCTTAATCACCAAGGTATTAGTTTCATGCAACTTAGGAAGGCTACTCATTGTCACCTCAATAGCTTTTCCATTCTCTTCTAGTTGGATTTTCTTCAACTCAAGGGAAAATTCCATAAAAGGTAATATTACGAGGCTATAGAATGGGGGCACAAGGTCATTTGATAAAAGGGTAGGCTGAGAAAAACATCTGGTAATTATACTAAATGAAATAGGATGAAATGGGAAATGGGATAAACACAAGTTTGGAAAATGAAGGACAAAAACAAGAAATGGGAAGAGATGGAAGGAAAACAATGTTTGTTCATTATGGGCTAATGGAGTCATAAGACACTGGATAAATGGGAGAACTAAAATGTCACAAACGACTAATTTAAGTAGGTCATACGACAAAAACGACTTGTTTACCATCTTCCACCAATTAATAGATGAATACATTGTTTGATTCATTCATATTTAAGGTGAGTACTTCAAGCACAAGACTTTCAACTTATTGACCAATACCTTACCATGTTCATTCAAAAAGGCCCCCTTTCTTTTAATTATGAATATATGTCAATATATTGTAGGTATTGGGGGTTGGGGAGTGTATAAAAAGGGGAATCTACTAAAATTGAATTGTTATTTATTTATTTATATATTGGAAAGATGTATTGGGAGGGGAGTTCAACAAAAGGATTTTAGAAGTATTTATCAATATCTAGTTAAATTAACAGTGTTCTTTAATATCTCATGGATGCAAGTTCTATGCACAAATTCACTAAGTGAAGTCCCCTGGATGAATTCAAGTAGAAAGTGCCCAATTTGACACATTTAAACCTTAAGTATTTGAAAACTAGTATTGGAGTGCTAAGTTTTCCACTTATCAATCAAGTGCTAAAGACGTAGTTTATGGCTGAAATGTGCTTCCAAATCTTCAACTTAGTTGATAAAAGAAATGAGAACAAGTGCAACAAAAAAATAAAGCAAAAAGGAGAATATCCTCAAATTGCTTTACTTTTAAATGAATAAATTCATTACTAAGCTTTTATAAAAGGACGACAAAAAGAAGAATATACAACAACATGAGCAACAAAATGAAATATAGATAACCCATATATCAAAGTGAAGCAATACCTCTATCTTCCTTTAATAATTAAGAGTGGTAGTGCAAATAAGCTCCATCAAGCTTCAATTCCCATGCTTAATACTTCACTTCTCTAACCACTAAATCTTCAGTTTCTAACTATAAATGAAATGGAGCGAAACTCCTATTAATATAGAGTGACTCTAAATCCACAAGTCAACAAATTATAAATACTAGAGTAATTAGATCTATGGTTGACAATATGAAGATATGTGGATGTCAGTCTCCTCAAGAGAGGTCAACCTCATTCAAAAAAAGACAATGATATACAACAAAAAACTCTAAGTGAGGATACATCATCGAAAAATAGATATTATACCGAGTCAAATGTTGAATGGGTCCACATAAAATTCACCCTCCAAAAATGGATTCATGCAAATATAATAGAGTATTCTTCAATCTAGGAGGATGCTTTCAAGGGTCCACCTAGAAGAGCTGAAAAAGTGCACCCTCTTAGGTGCACGAGAGATATAACAATGAAATATTCCTCCTAGGATAATCCTCCATAATCAAGCTCCAAAAAGAGAAAGTGGTCTAGAAGAATCATGCAACCAATCCACATGCAAATCTCGAGGTATCCAACTCCATGGATGAATGTTCAAGGTGGAGTAGTGAAGCCCTAAACTAGTAAGTGGGTATTCTCTAATTAAACAAATTCAAGAGGATAAGAGAAAAATAGGGTTTTGACCATGTTAAAACTCCATGGAATAAATAAATATACACCTCGAAGAGTAACAAGAAGTGCCTTCACAATTTCACCTTCCAAGGATATTCCCAAATAGTGAGATGACCAAGTAAATGCATGTAATTTGCCACACATATGGCCCTCCAAGTATGTCACATACCTTGCAATAAGAAGCATCCATAACCACTTCCAACTAACCCTTTCAAGTGCGAAAAGGAAGCTAACGAAATAGGGTGCCCGAGCTATAATCCTTAATCTAGATAAATTAGATTAATTTACTCATTAAATAGTTAAATCGACCTCAACATTTGTACACAAAGGTTAATGCTCAAATATAACTATATTACCCCTCCAATAAACCTACAATATATTAAATAATCATGAACATATGTGCCAATGAGGGGTGCACTTTAATAAATGTTGTACCACACAAACAAAAGATGTTCTCAGGCTAGAGAAACCTCAGCATGATAACAACAAAACATAAAACCCAACCTAAGTTGCACCCCCACCAAGGGAATATTACATAAAATGTTATCATCAAACCTTTGGAAAAGTGTTAGATAAACATCTAATCATATGTAGTACCCATCTAGTCTGACTCAAAATTAGGAGATAACACATCAATAAGGGTACTAATATCATCAAACACTTTTCTCTTAGGTGATTTCTAACAAATGTGACATCATTAAGTTAATCACCTAGAAAATTCACCAAATGCAACATGAATAATTTCACCATAGCAACATCATAAGAGGAGTCATACCAAAGAGATAATCCATTCAATCATCGAGTGTGCTCTCCATCACACATCCAACACACAAGGACCGTGTAGAACACCCCCTCATAGTGGCACCGACATCATACATTAACACACCAAGTGTCTAGGAAACATCAACAACCTCATAAAACATCTACTTCCTAATAACATCATCTAACCAACCCCTTGGGATAGAATCATCATCCATATCCAGGATAAATATTATACCAAACCCACAAGGTCTCCGCTTAGTCAACTTGTGTCATATCACCTGCGATCATGAGATATTAAGATATTGATAGAAACCTACCAAAACCCTTTTGTTGAACCCTTCAAACACATATTTAAAATAAATAAATAAATAAATAAATAACAAATCTATTTTTAATAGAGATCCTTTATTTTTACCAACTACCCTTTTTTATGCGCCAAATACATATAATTCCTCCCTAACCCACATCCCTCACCCCCAAATACCTACGATAAATTGACTCTATTTTTCACAATTACAAACCCCCTTTATGAATGAGCATGGTAAGATATTGGTCAATAAGGTGAAGCCCTTGTGATGAAACCACACTAGAATGAGATAGTATACTCCATAGCCGTCAATAAGTGCAATCGAAGGGTGATCAACAACAAGCACATCTGAGAAGATCCGCAAACAACAAGTACAATCATCCAATGAAGAAGAAGCCAAATTCCTTCAAGTCAAATACCTTTAAGAAACCAACAATAAATTTCCATTAATATAATGAAAATCACAAAACAAAACTTTATACAATAAAAAAATATAGCAAAAGATATATCTCCTCTACTACAATTTTTTTGATTAATTTGTCATACTAACAATATTTGAAATATACAATCCCTCCTTATATTTTGATTAATTTGTCATACTAACAATATTTGAAATATACAATCCCTCCTTATATTTGATTAATTTGTCATACTAACAATATTACAATATTTGAAATATACAATCCCTCCTTATATTTTGATTAATTTGTCATACTAACAATATTTAAAATATACAATCCCTCCTTATCTTAATATAGATATTTTACTATAATAAACTAACTTCTAACTTGGATTTTTCCCTATAAGATGGTCCACATTGGAACAAGTAATTATTACTTTTCTCCAATTGAGTTGCGAGTGATCTAGGATGGTATATTTTCCATCTAAATGAGAATATTTTCCTGGTCTTATACTCACATGTCTAAGAATAATTCTTCATCTTATCCCTTAAGAAGAAAAAATAACTACGGTTGCCCATATGTTAGGGAATAAAAAATTAAAATAATTGTATTGTGTTTCTTTAAGCTCTCTTTGAATTTCTTTAATTTCAAGGTACTTATGAGTGCTGTTATACGTTCTCCAGAATTTTCTTGCACTACAACAACATGATGATCCAGGCACTACAAAAACAACTTGTCCAGATTTTCTTGCATATTCTTCAATGCGTGTGAAATGTTTTCATAATTTCTAAGGGCGAAAGAAACATCCCTAGTTTTAAAGGGTCACATATTCAGTGGGACAGCATTGAAGGAAACAAGATGTTAAAAGACTTGCCATGCCTTAAGCCTGTGACTTCCCTTTGCCAACCATTGTTTTTGTCTCTGTGACTTCCCTTTGCCAACCATTGTTTTTGTTTCTATTTCACTTGAAAACGTACTTCAGTAAACGATATTCATAAATATTTCAGGTACCAAATGGAAAGGAATGAAAAAAACAAAAATATCAATTTTGAGGTTTTGCTGATGCAGCTGGTCATTTCATGGACCAATGATAACATTAAGTGTAAATTCATGACCAATGATAACATTAAATGTAAATTGACCAGAACAGTAAAGTTGCAAATCTAATTATTCTATGCTGTTCTAAGGGAGAATCCATGTCAGCAACCAAAATATTAAAATGTCAAAATTCCCATCATGCCAGGTGATGATTGAGTTTTGTGTGTTTGGAAGCGTTGAAATTACAAGTTTTAAGAATATTTTCGATTTCCGTATATAACAATAATATCAATTTTTTTTATTTTGTTTATTAGATTTTAGAATTGTTGAATTGAGGCTTCTGTGATCTATATCAAATTTAAGAGAGATTCTCAGCGTAAATTACATAAAATTTCATTTGTCGATACGTTTCGAACCAACTAGTGTGGTTCATTGTCAGGACAAGTTGAACCAACTAGTGTGGTTCATTGTCAGGACAAGTTGAAGAAACAGATCCAGCTTAGCATGTTAAATACTCTGAGCAGAGTCTCCAACCGCTAATTTGACCAACGGCTAATTTTAACTTTAGGACCAAGGTCAAATTTTTATTTATCCGTTGGACACTGTGCTCAGACTATTTAACATGCTAAGCTGGATCTGTTTCTTCAACTTGTCCTGACGATGAACCACACTAGTTGGTTCCAAACGCGTTGACAAATAAAATTTTATGTGATTTATGCTGAAGAACCTAAATTTTAGAATATTAAGATTATGTACGTGGTAAAAAAATGCTTTTTCTATAAAATTAATAATTTTAAATCATCTTTATCTCAGATTACAAATTCTAAACTTAAAAAAAATTAAGTTCACATTCACCACCACCATGAAATTGGTGATGAGTTGTTATCTCGTCCATTGTCTTTCATCAGAATTCTGGTTTTATGGTTTGGAGTCTTTGTTAGAATTTTGGATTTGAATGCATTCTAGAGCTGTCCCCGTCGGCTCTGATTCCGACCAAATAGCGACAGAGCAGAATATGGAAGTGGGCGCTGAAAATTTTGAGCCACGTGCTGCTCTCTCTGGCTATATCACGGAATCTCGACCTTCCCGTTCTGCGTTGGTAGACACAGTGAGACCCACCGCCTGAGGCTGGAACCCAGAGCTATTGGGGATGGTACGTTCTGGATAGTAGGACCACCTTATGGCACAAACGATATGCACCGTGCAGCAAAGTGTTATGACACCATATAGGTTGGAATATATATTGACATGACAGATTTAAATGTTGCAGTGTCTTTTGTGGCAAAGGAATAAAGGTGGTGTATTGAGAATGACTATTTGGACTTTTAATACGTCAACAACAAGATTTATTGTCAAGGGACTTGAAATGTCGACATAAAATAATTATTGTGATTAACATTACGAATATTCATTCATAAATTTTCAATCACTTAAATGTGGTATATGTTAGAGATATATATTATATTGGCATAATATATATGTTGTAATATATAATGTTTCATTTAAAATAGTAAATTTGAGTGTGTATATCTTATTAATATAATATCTATTATTTTGGTAGTGGTTATATTGTTTGCCTAATAGAAATAGAATGGGTTTGAAGGATATGTAATGATATTTTTAAGATTTAGTGTTAACTTTTTAGTGTCATTTGTTAGTGAAATTAGTCGGGGTCTTTGTTATTTTGTTAGTGGTATCAAGTCCCAACCTATTGCCTTTGCTATTAATGAGGTAGAACACACTTAAGAACTAGAGGCCTAAAGCAACAAAAACTGTTTTTCTAACCTCTGGCGCAATGGCAATGATTTGATGTAGGGCCAAACTCTATATTTGTTCCAATTATGAGTGGTATTTCTAAAAGTGGGCATGACTAAGTTTCATCCTAGAGACATGGAACTCTCTCATTGGGGATGGTTGTTGAAGTGGCTTAGTGTATAGAGTCTCGATCCCTCTAGGCATGATATGGGAGTCACAATAGGGCGATATGGGAGCCACAATAGGGCCTACCCCCTAAGGCTAGAACCTTGAGGGGGTGGGGATGAATGTTTCTTCTTTTAGTTTAGTGCTTTGGTCCCCTAGTCTATGGGCAGGACCCACTTTTGAGCTTGGTTTCAGAAGGTCTTCCTACTTATGGTGCTTTAATCTCCCTTTAAGCTGGCCCTTGATCATGGCACCGTAGTATAGTTACAAATGGGCCCTCCAACCTCTAGTTCCTTAACCAACTAAAGAGTTAGAACACATCAAGGTTTGGAGGCTTGAAGCATCAATAAACACTAGGTAAGAACTAGGGGCTTGGAGCTTGATAAGAGGCACCCAAAGCACCCCATTTTTTATGACCTTCACTAATACTTGACAGACTAGAAACTGCTCAGAACACAGAGTTTGTTTCCCAAATTGCAATTTGAAAAATCTAGGTTGATTTAAAGTTTGCTCACAAATCCCTTGGATCAAATTTGAAAATAATGAAGTAAGATATTTGTGTTGTTCACATTGTTGTTTCCAAGTCTTAAGGTAAAAGAAACTAGAAAAAATGGTTGGAAAGCAAGGCAAATTGAGTGCCTCTTATCTCGTGGCTAGAAGAATCAAGGCAAACTCAAAGAACATTCTTGGGCTTTGGTTACTTGGTGAGTAGAGTCCACTTTGGGGTATCAGAGAACCATGAAATAAAATAGAGCATTCTGCACTTGGATTCCCTAATGTCTCAGTGAGTTGGACCTGATAGGGGGGCCTATTTGAACCAGCTAGTCAAATGTGTCCCTTGGAATTGAACCCAAGTGGATGAGATAAAAAAACGTGCTCCCAACCACTCAAACTACTAAGACATAACACATACTCATAAAAATAGTGAAAAAATACAGAGATTTAAAACTTCAAACAACCCTCCTTTCAATTCTTTCATAACCAAAATCAAATCCTCAATAATTTCAATTCTTCAATAAAATCTCCTTCAGAAAGATTGTTTATAAAAAACCAATACCCAACCAAAATTTGTACACAAAAGCTCCCCTTTGGTCAAATATTATATATTCCCTTATTAACTCCATGAAAAAAGAAGATATGAGAACCCAATATGTTCTCTAATATCACCATTTTCAAGGTTTTATGGGGTTTCTTTTTATAGAGGGATTGAAAACCATTTCGATAAATCCCATCTCTTGAGCCACACATTTTTCGCTCTTTTTCAAAGAGTGTTGATTTTTTCCCTTTCAAAGTGTATTATTATTGGTTTGTTTGAGTAAATTAATTATTAACTATATAATTAAAGGGGAAGATGAATCCTTCTTATTAAATACATTTTAATTTTTGCATAATCATTGAGTAATTTTAGCAAGAGTTTTTATTTATTTTTAATAAGAATTATTTCTTAAAAGATTTAAAGTTTTTTTTTGTTAGTCTAACCTACAAAGATTTGAACTTTGAATCACATGCTTTACATATTACTTCATAACAAGGAAATCATCAATTGAGCTACACCCCATGGGCTTAAAAGATTTAAAGTTAGTTTCAATAGTTATTACTCTAGTTAATTTAGAGATTTGATATTTTTAATGAATTTAGAGACAAAAGATGAGAAGAGGGTTCCTTTTCTCTTTTAGACATAAAACACTTGGAAGGCCTTTAGATCTGTCATTTATGGATATTTTTAATTTGAATGATATCTATAATAATATGAATGTGCAATCATGTCAAATACCACTAGCACAACCGGTCGAGGATGGGCCTCGTCAATAAGGCGACCCAGAATCAAACCTCATAGGGGTGGTTGTGCCTTGTGCTAGGGGGGAGGAGACATGCTGAAAAATCCAGTCAGCTAAGGACTGTGTGGCCCAGGATGGGTGCGATCCTCGGGTGACTTTGAAGGCTTAGATGCCCCTGAGTCGTGACTCCTCAAGCCACAGGTCAATCCTGGAGGATCATAGACTTGTCAAACAAAAAAAAATATGAATGTGCAATCATGGTTTAAGATTACTTGTTGATATGGATGTGAAGAAAAAATATGCTTATGTCATTGACTCTGATTTGGTCTTCTTGTTCTTATAATTTTGAAGAACCTTCTTTCAATAGAATATTCTTCCTCGATTATCCATGATCTGTTAGTATCTAAAGATTTTGGATTAGGGTAGATCCCTTAAAAGACTTAGATAGGATGCTCAATTTCTCAAATAAGTTTAGAGGGAATTTAGGTAAGTATTTTCCTACTTTGATCTTATTTAATATCGACTACTCTCTAATCACCTTGAGAAGTTTGTATGGGTGGTGATGTTAAAGGTAACCGTAGTTTAATGCTTTGAAGTTCCCTTTTCTTTTCCATGTTGTCTATTTGATGGAGCTTATCATTTCATAAATTTACAGTGTTAAATTGCAGCAAGAAAAGGCTTCATTTGACTTGTGCCTTAGTAAAATAGAGAAATTTGAATTTCCACATTAGCAAAATGGCTTGAGTTGTAGTTAGCGGGAGTGACATGGCCGAATCACTTAGTTAAGTTAGTTAATTCAAGTTTGTAGGCTAGAAGTAGAGTTGTGCATGAATTGATTGCTAAAATATAGCAATCTCGTAGAATTATAGTTAGTTAAACTCAATTATCTAAGCTCTAGCCTATAATATAATCAGTAGGAGTTGAGTTGAGTAGTATAATTGTTGTTAACTCACTGGTCTTTCAATTAACTGGTCAATTTACTAAAAATAGCCCTAATCATGCATGGAATTCAAATTGCCTAGTTGAGTGGATTAAAAAGGCATCAATGAATATATTATTGTATACTAGTTGAGTGTACAGTTTTTGCATTAGAGTAGGTGGTCAACTCCTTAAGGATTTGTGCTAGGAAATAAGGAATTCTCATATTTTTTAGGGGTTAATTTCCTCAAGGATTGTGCAAGGAAATAGGAGGATAACAGAGGCCTATTTTGGCTAAGTGTTGGTCAGAGCAGATTAGTGAGCAAGAGATTAGAATTGCAGTGTAGGGTGTGCTTCAAGATTGAGGCAAGACATTGTAATTGATCCATATTCTCATATGAATTAATGTAACACAACAAAGGGGTTTTTCCCAGTTGGGTTCCCCTGCAAAAGCATAGTGTTCCTTGCATTTTGATGGTTGCATGTTATTTCATGTGTTGTTATCAAGTGTTTTCCTTTCCGTAGAATAGTAGAAGAATTTTGTGTCTCTTGATTTCAGTTCGAATTCATTAGCAGTAGCAAATTTCTTGCAATTTCCACATGGTATTAGAGCTATTGAAGACTATATAGAAACTAAGTTCTAGATCTTCTCTCAGATAAATTTCTATTTGCAAAATTTTTGGTACATATTCTCTTCAGTGTAGGAAAAATGCCTTTCAATGTATTGAGGCTTGAGTATGCATTGGAGGGCACCTCGAATTTTTGTGCTTGGAAAGACAAGATGGAATTTGTCATGAATGACAATGGAGTATGGGAATACACACAAACTGATATTCCAAAACCAGTAGTGTCAGATGCACAAGCACTTTCTCAGTGGAAGAAAGACACAACAAAAGTTAGGAGGATTATTCTAGAGGGTGTCAGAGATCATGTGGTTTCGAGCTTGCATGGAAAGGAGACTCCTTTTGCAGTGTGGAAAACTCTCATAAATATATTCCAGAGCAACTGTGATGCTAGTAAATTGGCATTGAGAGACAAGCTCAGGAACATTCACATGTAGAAAAATGAAACCATTCCTCAATTCCTATCCAGATTCACTTAGGTTCGAGATGAACTTGGAGGAGTATGAGAAAATGTGGCCTCATTTGAACTTGTGAGATTAACACTTGGTCTTTCGAAGTCTTATCACAACTATTAGGATTCAGTTAATGGAAAAGACAAGCTCCCAAATTGGAAGATAATTTGGTTTGACTTGGTGCAAGAGGATATTAGAAGAAACACTAGAGATGGAGTGTCATCTAGATTTGATGAGGAACAATATTGTACTCTAGTTGGCAAAGGAAAGAATGCCAAAGGAAAGAAGGCCCAAGGCGAGGCAAAATATAGCTAGAACCATGGCAATAAGAAAGACCTTAGTAGAATTAAATGTTTTCACTGCCATGAGTATGGAAACTATGCCACCATGTGTCCACACAAGAAATCCAGTAAAGAGCCCGCAACAAGAGCAACAAGAGACACTCTCGCATCACAATTAGAGTTGTATTTCACCCTCGTTGCTTGGAGTGAGTGGTACCTAGAGTCTGGTTTTCCATTTCATATGACATGAAATAAGGATTTCTTTAGCAACTTGGAAGAGAAGGACCAACAATTACACATATATCTTGGAGATGATGGAAGGTATAGTACCAAATGGATTGACACTATCACCTTTAATAGGGATTCAGGCTCCCGTCTTCACCTAAAGGATGTAATGTATGTGTCTGGTCTAAAGAAAAATATATTTTCTGTAGCTGTACTTGAAGACCGTGGATATGATGTGATGTTCAGTAAGGGGAAATCTTAGTTGAAGCATGTTGCTACTAGGCAAGTAAAACAAATTGGTTTTCAAGTTAGAAATCTCTACAATCCAGAGGTATATTTCACCATGCGTGCAGTTATACCTTTAAGAGTGAGGTGCGGTGATGTAGATCCTTAGTCCTAGAGTTGAAAAGATATGGGCAGGTTCCATAGGAGACCGATGGGAGTTGCAGTATACTCTTCTCATGGATCATTACCCTTGCTATAGGGGCCCACAATATTCAATGTCAAAAGGATCATTTTCAGCTAATGTAGTCAAATCTTGAGCAACAGTAGCAGTTAGAGACCGAAGAGACAATTGCAACATAGAGACACAATTGATTCAGTCTTTTGGATTCTTCTTAGTTGCAATTGTTGCAGTAGCAACAATAACAGTGACAGGGAGTGTTAATTGTGTTACAGTACATTCTACTGGAGTAGGATTGGGATTGTGCATAATCCTTTCTTGCTAAAAGGGAGTGTTAAATTGTAGCAAGAAAAGGATTCATTTGACTTGTGCCTTAGTCAAATGGAGAAATCTGAATTTCCACATTGGTAGGATGACTTGAGCTGCAGTTTGATGCAGGATTATCCTTGGTTTGGGAAATCCTCATCACCTAAAAAGGTTTGAATTTATGCAAATGTAGTTAGAGTTCAAAAAGGAGGGTTGAAACTCCATTTTCCATGTTATTGTTGTCACATGTAATTCATTTTATAATAGGCTGAAACATTTGTTGTAGCAATGGTTTAAATGTTGTCATGCTATTGCATCTCGTGGGTGTTTTTGTTGTTGTGTTCTTGTCATTTGAAAACGTTGTCACATATGTTGAAACACATCTTATAACTCCACTTCAACATTTCCATCACACAAAATGATATCCTCCAGTTGTCATGTGATTAGGTCATGTCACAATAATGCACACAAGTGAAAGAATGAGCACTCACTGTTGAAGCCATGAGGAGGAGGTGAAGCAGTTGTGATAGTTTGGGGACAGTTTTGGAAACCGAACCTTGGAAGAGTTTGTGACTGTCCAAGAGAATTTGAATCGATTCAATGGATCGAAGGAAGTTGAAAAGATATCAATTGTGATGGAATAGGGTTTTTTTTTGGTGGGTGGTGGGAGGAGCATTCAAAGTTTGACTGCTAGAACTATGCATAGAAGCAAGACTGAGTTTGGTTGAATGAATTTGTGTTATTACAAACTTATACCAACCATCCATATGTCCATGATTGTAATCAATGTTTGATATTTTAAATGTTATTTGTTGTAACAAAAAGAGTTTGTAATCTTATTGAATGTTTAATAAACAAGTATTGAATCCTATGTTCTGTGTATTGAATTCCTTGTCTGCATTTGAGTTTATTCTCGGTTTCAAATATGAATTTTGTTGTGTACACTGTGAGAAGAGAACAATATTGTAACTACTAGTGAGTTGCATCTTGTAGCTACTATGTCAGCTGGTATCTAAGTAGGTTTCGCTTTAGGTGTTGTGTGTGTTCCTGCATTGAGTTGGAAATACCCTGAAGTTTTGGTGGTGTATCAACATTTGAAGTGTTATAGCGCAAGTGTGTATCATCTTCTGGACTGAGTTGTGGATGATTTTTAGGTTTTAATTTACCAAGATACTTGTGAATATGTCGCCAAGAAGGAGAGGAGTAGTGTGTGGAGGTGTCAGAAACTTAGATTTGGAATATCTACAGAGAAGAATAGAGGAGTTGGAATGCAGAGGACATGGGGATGAAAAAGAGGCTTTTGAAGTGGAAGATGAAGTTGAAGTTGAACAGGAGGATGAGAATGCATACACAATAGTATGGTTAATATCATACTTGAGTAACCAAGGTGGTGAGAAGGTCGAAGTGTCATGCTATGATGGAAGCTTGAAGGTTGAAACTCTCATATACTAGATTGAAGAGCTTGAGAGGTATTTGGAAAATGAAAATATTTGGGACTCTAATAGAGTTGGTTTTGTAGTCACAAAGATGAAAGGACATGTATCCCTTTGGTGGCACATGTTGCAGAGAGATAGGGGTAATCGTGGACTGGAAAGACTCAGAACTTGGAAGAAAATGGAGAGCGAGGTAAAAAATAAATTTTTGCCTGCAGATTACTAGCAGAACTTATGTAAACAAGTGCAGAACTTGAGGCAAAAGGAAGTGTCTGCATGTTAGTATACAAAATACTTCTTCGTATTGTCACTTAGGTATGGTATTAAAGAGCTAGAGTATTAGTGTGTGGCTAGATATGTTAATGGGTTGAAGTATTCGATCCAAAATGAAATGAGCATACAATGTTTTTGAACTATGGATGAGGCTTACCAAAATTCATTAAGGTTGAGGAGAAAGTTGAAAGAAAAAACCAACAGAAACTTAGAGGAAAAGGCATACAAGGAAGAGGAATATCAAACCCTACCAGATAAAATGAGAAATAATATGAAGCTTCAAGTAGCCAAAGCACTAGAGGAAGTGGAGTTGGTATAGGTAGAGGCAAGTTTGTAATCACATATTATAGGCGTGGTGTTGAAGGTCACAAAGCATCAGAATGCCCGAAAAAACAAGACAACAAAAGAGATGATGTTAGGACACAAATGACAGTGACAGATGAGGCATCAATGGTTGGAGAAAATGTGGTTGTGCTTCCATAGGAGGAAGGTGAAAATTTGATGTTTCGAAGAATATTTTTGAGGTCGGAACAATACCTTGTAGCAAAGCCTGAACAATGAAATAAGGTTTTCAAAGCCAATGGTAAAGTGTAAGGTAAGTGTTGTAACATGATCATTAATGGAGGAAGTACCGAGAATTTTGTTTCCACCAAGGTTAAAAAGAAACTAAATTTAAAATTTGAACCACATCTTAACCCATACAGAGTGTCGTGGTTGCAAAAGGGTCAACAAGTGACTGTGACAGAGCAATGTCTCTTGAGTTTTCATATTGGAGAGTTTAAAGAGCAAGTGATGTATGACGTTGTTGACATGGATGCATGTCACATTATTTTTGGGAGACCTTGGTTGTTTGATCGAAAGGTGTATCATTATGGAAAAGAAAACACTTATCATTTTGTGCAAAATGTACATTGTTACATATTAACACCCACGTGTAAATAAAATGGGAGTTGCAGCAAGGAGGTAAAGAGTTGTAACAACAACATATTATTGTTCTCAACCAAAGAAATTTTAAAGGTGCAAAAGTAAAATGGGTGTTTTTTGGCTCTCTTGCCAAGAGAATTCCAAAATGCTGAAATAGGGAGTGATGTTCTAGTAGATATTCAAGGCATGTTGGAAGAGTTTAAGGAAATTGTGGTAGTGGAAATTCCCAACAAATTTCCTCCCTTGTGCACAATTTCACACCAAATCGATCTTATCCCAAGATCGAGTTTTCCAAACAAAGCACCACATATAATGACTCCATCAGAGAATTAAGAGTTGAATTGGCAAGTGCAGGAATTGCTTGACCATGGATTGATTCGTGAAATTTTAAGCCCTTGTGAAGTACTAGCAGTACTAACACCAAAGAAGACAGGGGAGTGGCGAATGTGTACTGATTCATGAGAAATAAACAAGATCACCATCAAGTATCGATTTCCATTTCCAAGAATGGATGACCTTATGGACTGCTGGAGTGGTGTGGAGTATCTTACAAAGATTGATTTGAAAAGTGGTTATCACCAAATTCGGATCAGAGAAGGTGATGAATGGAAGATGTTGGGCGCGAGATCCCCCAAGGGCAGTTTTGGGGCTAAAAGTTCATATTTTGGTATAATATTGTAATCCAAGTGTAAAGACTCCACATTTTGTGGGCGTAGAGCGCGTAGATGTTAAAGAGTCATAGGGTTGTCTGCCCTTATTTTGGAATTGTAATGTCGGTTGTAGAAGATCTACCTATAAATAGAGCTAAGCTCTAAGTAGGTAGTAGAGAATCAATCAAGCAAGATATGATATATGAGAGATAGCTCTGAAGTGGAAGTATAAGTCTTGGGTCGTAGCATAGGTAGAGGCTCTGCAGCTAGGTGCGCAGAGGCCTAGAAGTCCGCAGCTGAGTGCACGGAAACCTGTAGCTGAGTGCGTAGGGCGGGTCGACTCTGTAATTGTCTGGAATTATCATTAAAGAGAAGGATTCTATAATTTCTGTGTTTTTGTTTCCTCTTTATGCATCTGTTATATTGGGTATGAATTTCACTTATAATTCTTATATGATGCGCGAATGCATGTAAATATATTGGCTAAGTGAACGCAAGTAAGAACATCTGTTTACGTGAAGCTAACTAAAATCTATTACTAAGATAAGAAAGACACTTAGCCTAGTTGGGAGATATCGCAGTTCGCTACCCTAGCAGTGCAAAATGACTCCAGACCCTTCTTAGGGTTGTGTGGAAGACGATTGTACCCTTTTGTGAAGGTACTGAATGATGGAACAGAGGGTTAAGCGAAATGTGCAAAGGCAGGTCTAGCTGAAATAAATCGACATCGCATCCATCTCAACGGTGTAGAAACTTGGTTTCAACATTCTCCCATACTGCTTCGAGTGAGACTTCAGTCTGCACTCCGCGGGTTGATGCCGAAAGGGCCAGTAGTTTAGGGATTTGTTTGGCTAACTAACGCTGAACCTGGGTCAGGTCCCCACAAGCCAACAAATGGTTTCGTTGCTGGGACCAGAATCTGCATAAGAGATATGTGATGTTGTATCACTAGAATCCAACTAATAAAGAAATCAAAGGTTGGTTAGACAGAAGGATCCATGAGTTCGCAACACAAGAAAACAAAAACCCGTGACTGTCAAAAGAACACTGGTTGGACCAATACCTATATATGGAGGTCCACGAAATATTTTTCACCTCCTTTTCTACTGAGCTATACGAGTAGATCGCGAAGCTAGCAGATAGCCAAGGAAGGTGGAAGCTTGATGGTCCTATTGTGTGGACCCTAGAGCTGGTGCGAAGGTTGGAAGCATCAGAGGATAAGATTGCATGCACTGGCAATCATTGGCTCGATCACATCAGAGGAGGATTTGTTACTGAGTTCGTGAAAGGACTGCAAGGTAAGTACATTAAATATCTGAATACTTGGATTAAAATGTTGTTGTGCGAAAAATGGGTTAAGCAGCTACCTTGATGTTTAGGACTACGGGAAGTGGAAAAAGGTACAAAAAATGAAGGAAATAAGGGTCCAGAGTATAGCCCCTTGATTTCACCTCCACAAAGGGATGAAGAAGGGACAACGAAGGTTTCTCCATGAAGTGATATTCAGTTGATAAAACAAGGATTCCCACGAATACCACCTCCACCCACACCACCTCCGTCTTCTCCACCATCACCTCCAACTTCACTTGTACCACCTCCACCTCCACTGCGATTAAGTATGACAAACATAGTGAAGTTGCCTTTGTTTAAGGGCTTGGGAAATGAGGACCTGGACCAATTTTGGTTCGTTGTAAGGGCTATATGGGAAGCTCAAGGTGTTACATATGATCATATAAAGAAGGCGACGCTGGTTAGTGCTCTGCGATATCGCACACTAAGTTGGTACATTAAGTACTCCAACGATAACCTGAATGCTAGAGTATCAGACATCCATACAACACTAAATAGGGAATTTAGTATGCCTAAATCCAAGTCGCAGTGGATTGTGGGATTCAAAGAGATCATGATGCGACTAGGTGAGACACCATGGGAATTGGATCAAAGATTGAAATGTAAAATCCACGAAGGCAATATGAATTTCACAGATGGAAAACATCGCGAGTGATTTGTGGCTTTGCTACTACCCCACTTAAGGAGCGTGCAGTTAACAACTTAGGCAGAGGCCTTGGAGATTGCCATGAGACTACATGAGACTCTGATGTAAGATCCTAATTTAGGAGTTTAGAAAATCCATGCGCAGCTGCAGAATCTGTGCCTTGAGATACAAAGTTTGAAGTAGGACATGACAGTTCGAACAGAGGTATGCAAGGAGGTATGGTGCTTGAAATGCAAGAGTCAGGGTCATGACAAAGACCATTGCCCAGTTTTTGCAAATTACCTTGCATGAGGAGGACCAATGCCTTTAAGGCTAGAATCTCAAGCAGGACCTAGCGCAACACCTACTTTATGGTGCGCTATCTGTCAGGTAGCTGGAAAACATGCCACGGATAACTATCACTTCCTACAGAAGTATGTGCAAACGCCGCAATAGTTTTTCTGCAACTTTTTTAGGTCGGTAGGACATGATGAACAAACTTGCAGGGGCTATGAATTGATGATGGATAGAACTCCCACCTACAGGGTTTAGGCCGAAACATGACCCATTGACCAGAATGTAGGGATGGCGCGAACGAGGCCAAGGCAGAGGAGGACTTGGTAGAGGTTGAGGACAATTGATTTGCTACAATTGTGGAGGGCCAGGACATTATGACCGTGATTGAACTAATCCAACGCACCCATCATGCAAGTATTGCACATTGTTTGATCATGAAACAAAAGATCGCCCTATGCTGATAACTAGGATATGTGATAAAGGGGCATTACTGCCTCCCCCAACTCAGAACTTGTAGATGATGAGGTTTGAGTTGCATGAGGAAGATCCAAACCTAAATATAGTGCTCTAGAGTGGAATCACGATGAGAGATGACAAAGGGAAACAACCAGAAGACAGTACCTGGGTTTGCAAAGCCCCCAGCAAAAGAGGCTGAGTTTGATTTGGAGTGCACTCATGAAGCATTCACGGAAGCTAAGAAGAGCTTCGCTGAGGCCTCCACCTCAGAAAGCAAGGATAAGCCTGAGCCGAAGATGGATCCCTCTATGCTTACAAGTTTCCTCAAAACCTCTATGAAGTTACTGTGCGACATTCAGGCTGTGAAAGGGCTACAAGAACTCATCAATAGATGCGTTGGGATCGTGCCAAGTGAACTGTGCGTAGTATGAAAGATTGGCAAGCATAAGACAAGGACAGGGCGTGAAATGAGACTCACTACGCAGATCGGTGAAAATGAAATGGATCAAGTCATTCTGGATTTCGGATCAGATGCAAATATTCTATCGAAACAAACATGGGAGTGAATGGGGAGACTTGTGCTGCAATAGTATCCAATTTAACTAAGGATGGTGAATCAACAAAAAATCATACCCATGGGGCGGCTGCAGGGAGTGACCGTGGATATTGAGGGAGCGAGCGCGCTGACAGATTTTGAAGTAATAGAGATAGTAGATGATAGAAATCCCTAACCTACGGTCTTGGGAATTGACTAGGCTACTGATATGAATGAGGTAATCAATCTAAAGAAGCAAAATATCATCTTTGAGATGAAATCACTGTGCGTAATAATACCCCTGGATCCTATTGAAGGGTCACACTATACGGAACTAGTCCGCGATTATGAGAGTGATGATGATCTAGACTGCATCTATAAGATAACAACGCGAGAAAAAGGCTGGGTAAATCCCACCGCAAATGGGTGGATCACATGGGATCGTGAGAGTTCCCGCACTTCGGACTCTGACGAAGAAATATAATGCTGGCAGAATCGGTTACATGAAGTAACTACACTGAATTGCAACATGATGACCTGGTCGCTGCGCTGTGTGTCATCAGAGGTAAGAAATATGCCTATTTATGATGGTCTAAATGAGGTAGATACCTTTTTGGATGCATTTGAAAGGGAGGTGCCAAAAAAGTAATGCTTCCAAGCATTGGACTGGGCACTGTGTGCTACACTCGCAAGATGGTGGGGTACGCACAAGGGAAGTTTTGATGATTGGCGCGAATGTAGGAGGATGATGAGAGCACAATTTGGGAAGCCTAAGATGTGACTAATAGACAATTACAATGGGCAGAATGACCCACGTGTGCATCTGGCCAAATGGACGCAGGCTTATGGAGAAAAGCCATAACATGAGTGGGTTCACCTATTCTGTCATACCCTGGATGTTATCCCAATGAATTGGTATATAGAAACAGAGCTTCACCATGGGACGGGTGAATGGGATATCTTGCATGAAGGATTCATGATGACATTTAGTTTTGAGGATGGGTTTGACGGTATTGATGAAGCACTACACGAGGTGAAAGAAACCATGTTTAGGATACCGCAAGATCCTTTAGACATGACACAACCTGAATGGGCTACTCAGTTGAGTCGTGCACTGGAATGTTATAATGTAACTATTGAAGAGGAGGATGAGCATCCGCAAAAGATTAATATTCCAGAAACAGAGGGCCACCGTGAGGTTCAAGGACCATAGATTGAGAACCATGATATAACCGCAGTGGTGAAAACTAGACAGGTGAACATAGGTATGGAGGCAGAATCCAAATTTGTGAAGACTGGATACTACTAGGACAACATGATGGTGGATAAGGTCGTTGAATTACTCCGCGAATATCAGGATTTATTCCCTACCAATTTTATGGATATGAAAGGAATAATTAGAGATCTAGGAGTGATGAAGATCGTGTTGAAGCCCGACGCGAAGCCAGTTAAGCAGAGGCCTTACTGCTTAAATCTGAAATACAAGGAGAAGGTCCGTTTAGAGCTAGACAAAATGCTAGCAACATGCATCATTGAGCCTATGGAAGAATCCGATTGGGTAAATCCAATGGTGGTGCAAGAGAAGAACCAGAAGGATGAGATAAGGATATGTGTGGATCTCAAAAAACTGAATGATGCTTGTGTGCATGATCTTTTCCCAACTCTGTTCATGGATGAAGTGTTGGACAATGTAGGTGGCCAAGAAGCATACTCCTTCACTGATGGGTTCTCTAGATACCACCAAATCAAAATCGTGCCAGAGGATAGGAGCAATACAATCTTTACAACTGAGTGGGGTTGCTTTCAATATACTATAATGCTGTTTGGGTTGAAGAATGCGCCTGCTATCTTTTTGCACGTGGTTGTTGCAACATTCAAGGAATTGATTCATAAGTTCCTAGAGGTACACTTTGATGATTGGACAGTATTCGGGCTTGTTAACTGCCATGTAGCGAGCTTGTGCTTGATGTTGGATACCTGTCGAAGATACCAGATCACGCTCAACCTCAAGAAGTGTCTGTTTTGCATTCCTTTTGGGAATCTATTGGGGCATGTGGTTTGCAGACAAGGGCTGATGGTAGACCCCATGAACATCACGGTAATTCTGAACTTGGAAGCGTCGAGGAGTGTGAAATAGATGCGCGCTACTCTGGGACACATGAGATATTACAAAAATTTTATCAAAGGCTATGCCCAGATCATCGTGCCGATGTAAAAATTGTTGAAGAAGGATGTCCTGTTCTATTGGAATGATGAATTTGAGAAAAGCCTGGATATATTGAAAGAAAAATACTTATCGCACCGATTCTAGTCTTCCCAAATTGGAAGAAAGAATTTCATGTACATGTTGTTGGGTTGTGTTATATTCTTTGCACGTAGTTAACAGGGGGTTTGAATGGCACCCGTAACCCCACTTTATGGGGTTCGGGGCAGTGCCCCAGAAAATTTTGGTTTTGGACCCTATGATAGGTTGGGTAGACCCACCTATGGTTTTATGCATGATTTTCACACATGTTTTTTGGACGCGATGGTTTTCAGTCCATGGTATTGGACGCGATGTTTTTCGGTCCATGGTATTGGACGCGATGGTTTTCGGTCCATGGTATTGGATGCTTCCGCATGTATAAATATGTATTGTAACATTGAAAGGAACATAATGAAAAATCAAGCTGGTAGTCCCGGTTTTGGGATCCAGGGGAAATCTTTGTGTATATGTGTTTTATGTGTAATGCTCTTGCATTGTTTATTTTCTGTGTTTTAGAATTTGTATGCAGGTAATTTCTGTACGGGGTTAAAACCTACATTTGGTATCAGAGCAAATTTTGGCTTCAAGGGGACGCCTTTGTTGCTGAGGGGTTTCTCTCAGGCTTTTGGTATACCCTGTTCAGTAGGAGATCTGCAAGATCGATTCTGGTGGTGAAAGAAGATGGCGAGTAGTGGAAAGATAGAGATCGATAGATTTAATGGTTAGAGTTTTGAGTTGCGGAAAGTCAAGATGGAGGATCCATTGGTGGATAAAGACCGGTGCATCGTGGTAGATCCAGGTACTAAACCAATGGTAGTGTTCGATGAAGAATGGAAGTTGGATCGGAAGGCAAAGAGCACAATACGATTGTGTGTCTCAGATTCAGTATTGTTGAATGTATCAGGGGAAGCTATGGTGAAGGTTTTGTGGGACAAGTTAGGGACTTTGTACCAATCTAAGTCTCTGGTGAATAAATTGTTCCTGCGGAAAAAGCTGTATAACCTGAGGATGAAAGATGGAGACTCGGTGACAGAGCATCTGAATGCATTTAATACTGTGGTAAGCCAGTTAGCATCTATTGATATTAAAATTTCAAATGAAGATAAGTGCATCAGTTTGTTGTGTTCTCTACCAGATTCGTGGGATAGTTTGGTTATTGCAATAGGTAGCAATGCAACTGCCTTGCATTTTGATGAAATAGTCTAATC
>APFE031408417.1:31993-76158 GCA_000404065.3 Pinus taeda
AAGGAACATAATGAAAAATCAAGTTGGTAGTCCCGGTTTTGGGATCCAGGGGAAAATCTCTGTGTATATGTGTTTTATGTGTTATGTTCTCACATTGTTTGTTTTCTGTGTTTTAGAATTCGTATGCAAGTAATTTATGTACGGGGTTAAAACCTACACATGTTGATGTGTCGTGTATAGCGCTGGGGGCAGTACTAACACAGGATGGCAAAGAAGGCTTGTACCACCCTATCGTGTTCGCAAGCTGCAAATTATCCAAAGCAGAGAAAAATTATTCCACCACTGAGCGCAAGGGGCTAGCTATGGTGTATGCGCTATAGAAGTATCGACACTACTTGCTAGGAGGTTACTTTAAGATGTATACAAATCATTCTGCACTAAAGTACCTGGTTAATAAGCCTGTGTTGGGGGGGCGAATTTGTAGATGGCTCTTATTGTTCCAAGAGTATGATTTTGAATTTGTTGTGAATCTTGGACAATTGAACGCGTGACTTGACCACCTATCGTGCATTGAGACAGGGGAGGAACCCACTAATTTGGAGGAAGGATTACCTGACGCGTAGCTCTTTACTGTGCGTGTCGTAAATGGACATTTTGAGGATATAATACACTTCCTAGCAATATGAACTGTGCCAGAAGGATACTTTATCCAACAAAAGAAGGAATTAGTGGTGTGTGTGACAAATTTCTCTGTCATTGCTGGGCATCTGTACAAGATGGGGACTAATGAGATTTTGCAAAGATATGTACCTAAGTTTGAAGAAGTAGCATCCTCGCGGACACACATGGGGGTTCCGTGGGAGGACATTACGTAGGGAGAGCAACTGCACAGAAGATTCTACTTGTCGGGTTGTGGTGGCCAACCCTTCATTAGGATTCAAAAGAACATTGCAAGGTGTGTGATGTATGTCAAAGAATAGGTAGGCCATTGCGGAGGGATGAAATGCCTTTGAATCTGCAAATGACGTTGCAACCTTTCGAGAAGTGGGAAATCGATTTTGGAGGACCTATTTAGCCCCAAGGGAAGACAGGTGTGAGATACATTATCACTGCGACATAGTACTTGAATCGTTGGGTAGAAGTGCAGCCAGTGGAGGATTGCATGGGTACAACGACCGCAAAGTTTATATTTGAACATGTACTGATGTGATTTGGATGTCCAAATATTTTGATGAGTGATCATGGTACGCACTTCCTGAATGAGACGATCAACACATTAACGGAGGAATTTCAGGTGTATCACCAGAAGAGCACACCTTATCATCCATAGGCTAATGGGGTAGTGGAGGCATTTAACAAAATTCTTGAAAATGTGCTTACCAAGGTTTGAAATGCTCAATGAAGTTATTGAGACCTTCACATACTTGTAGTGTTATGGGCTTATCATATGACGTGCAAGAAGTTAATGGGACAGACACTGTTTAGGCTGGTATACGGGGTTGAAGCAGTGATGCCTATGGAATACATCATGCCTAGTTTGTGAATAGCAGCGCTCACAGGTATGACGGATCACGGATCCCTGGAAGAGAGGCTCGTGCAGTTGGATGATCTTGAAGAAGAGAGCATTTTGACTGCATTTCACCAGCAGGTCCAAAAGCAGCGTGAAAAACTATGGCATGACAGACATATTAAGATGCGCACCTTTAAGGTGAATGACTTGGTGCTGTTGTATGACAGTAAGTTTGATAAATTTCCACGGAAATTCAAAATGCATTGGCTGGGTCCCTATGTTATTAAGGAGATTACCGACGGTGGTGCGATCCAGCTGGTTAAGTTAAATGGCGATCCCTTCCTAGGAAAGGTGAATGGCAGTTGATTGAAGCCATACACAGGTGTCCTGACCATCTAAATATGTGACAAAAGAATAGTCTTAGCGCTCTAGGCAGCTGACAGAAGGCGCAGGACTATAAACTACATTGCTCAAGTTGGGGAGCTACGGGATTTCAGGACTGCATGAAGCAGCGCAGTGTCATAGGGTTCGCGACAACGCGAAGATAGCTGCGCTAGCATGTAGGTCTGCCAAAAAGTGACCATTAAAGTCACTATTCACGATTTGATGGTTGATTTGAGGGCAAATGGAGCGGGAGGTAGGAATTTAAGGTGAAATTTATGGCTTAGATTCTTGAAAATATACCACCAATCTAGCATTAATGGGCCGAATGTGGGGGGCGGTCAAATTTGAATAAAAAAGGCCTATAAATCTTAGGTGGTTGTCTATGAACAACACTTGGCATTTTGAAAATTCATTTGTTACGCTATCAAGTGTGTTTGGACCTTTCGAATTTTGAGGCTTTAAGAGAAAGCTCAGTGTTTGAAACATTTCTGAAGGAGACACAGGACTCCTGACTAGAATGATGTCAACACCCGGGGAAGCTGCGCAGGAAATTGCGGTAGTAGAAGCCCCAGAGAGTGCCAGAGTGATAGTTGAAGTCCCAAAATCCCCTAGAACAATGAGACTAAAGAAAGATAAGCATACTATGATATCGGTGCGCATCTCACCAAGAAACCCACAGAGGACCAAGCCCACCTTGCAAGAAAAGGGGAAGGCCATTAATATGGAGGCCGACGAGGAAGAATTTGAAGAAATCCTAATGGATGAGGAGAATGTAGAAATGGAAGTTGAAACCTAGGGTGTGGACCCTATTACCAGGTTACCCGAATATGTTCCTTCGCGCAAGGGCAAACCCAAGGTGCCGATGGACATAGACGATAGTAAGAGCTCCCTGCAAACTCTGTTTCTCCCAGATGATATTTTTTTTCAGGGGCCACACTTAGGGCGAGTTCTTGTACTGAAGTTTGAAGATTGGCACCTCATGGATCATGATGAATTCCCGCATTTAGCGACTAATCAGCTAATGCGCCGATGGATGGACGTGACGACTGAAACTATTGAATTGGAGCCATGCACATTGCTCAAGGGTGTAGAGAAAGCTGGGTTGTTAAACCTGCTCTAGGTGCTGCATTACCACCATGCCCCAGTGACCATCTTCGTTATCAGGGAGCTGCACTTCTTGGTGCATGATAGATGTTTGTGGCTAGAGGAGCCCATTCCCATCACAAATCACTTGATTCATTGGATCACACAGCTGCCTTACTCAGGGGAGGATCCAGCCAATATATCAGAGGGAAAAGGTGGCGAGTTGGCCCTCATGGAAGTGATGAAGAAGAAGTTCAAGTTGGAGAAGAAGAAGTGGGGATATGCCATCTCCAACATTAACAACCCTACAATCAAGGTCGCAACACAAATTTTAGTAGGGAAGGTGATGCGGAAGTGTCGTGCAGATGAGGTTCATGTAGAGATTCTCACTGTAAATTAAACTAATTATGCAATGTACTAAATCAAAATACTTGATCTACTTCTACAATCAAACTTGTGAAAGCTTTATTGATTTTGAGCAAGATCAAATAGAACACATATAACAGAGAAGAAGATTCAATCACACATGAAACGCAGAAGAATACTCTGGGGAAAGCCTCAGCTAAAAACCCTGCTATATGTATTATCATACAAGTGGAAATATCTCATGCTTACATAAAGCTTTAGCTCTCAAACTATCCAGCTTTCAATACAATCCCTCACTACTGCTCATAGATAGAATAGACAACACATATGCCTTCCTTCAATCCTCCAAGGCTCCTATTTCATTGTGCAGTTTCTCCTAGGTCCTCCAGCTGCCACCTATGTGATTCTCCCCTCACACACTGCTCTGACCTCTGTAGTAACTACACAATCCTCAAGGAATGAATTCCTTCTGCATGCAAGAGATATTCACATGGGAATATTCTAGCAACTGATAGTACACTATCCCTGCCTTTGATCTCAACTGGGTCTTTGTCTGAACTGACATGCATGAGTTATTTATGAGATAATATTTAGTTATTTGGAAAACACTAGTTGCATGCATGCATGCATTAACTAACTGAACTCACAATTAGTTCCACAAACTGTTTGGAACTAATTTAATTGGACATAACTCAGTTACCTGAGCTAACTAATTACAACTCAAATATAACTCATCCTTATCTCCTTAGTCAAGGGATAATTTCCTCAATCAAAGGGATAACTGTTGCATGTCTTCATGTTTGATTTTCACCAACTAATTAACTCAATATGAATTAATTCATTATTTTTCAATCAACTAGTGAGACTAAATTCGAACTTTAATTCTCAAATTTAATTCAAGGACAAATTAAAATTGGAATATACCCTGAAATGCTATATATAGCAATGCTATTTTTATAATTTCTATTTTTAGGATTTCTTGTTGCTAGTTTCAACACTCCCTCTCAACAAGAAATGGATTATCTGTCACCTCGATCCTGTCTCTGTGGAACTCGAGTTTACACTTTGACAATGCCTTCGTCAAAATGTCAGCATCTTGCTCCTCGGTTGAAATATACTGCAACAACATGATCCTCCTCGCCACACAGTCTCTGAGATGATGATACCAAATGTCTATGTGCTTGGACTTCTCATGAAATACTCGATTCTCAGAGAGTTTGATACAACTCTGATTATCACAATAGATCACAGTTGGATCCATCCTCTGATCAAACAAACCAACTAGAATTTTCTGCATCCATATGGCCTCACATGCTGCCTGGCTTGCAGCCATATATTCAATCTCTGCTGAGCTAAGTTCAACTGACCTTTGTTTCCTATTGTACCAAGAAACTACAGCTGAACCAAGGTTGAAAATTCCTCTTGATGTGCTCTTCTGATGTGATGGACGCCCTGCCCAATCTGCATCTATGAAGCCCTGTAGCTTCACTCCCTCTGACTGTTTGTACCATAATCCAAACTGAGATGTGCCTTTGAGGTATCTCAAAACATGCTTCGTTGCCTTCCAAAACAACTTGGTAGGCTGAACCATAGCTTGACTCAGCCGGTTCACTGCAAAGCACAAATCGAGTCATGTTTTCACTAAATACATCAATGAACCTACAAGTTGCCGCTATACAGTAGCCACTACTACCTCACCTGAAGTAGCATCTTCCTTCCTCCAGATACCTACTAGAGGAGTCTTCATGGGCTTGCACTTCTCCATGTGGAATCTCCTGAGTATCTCATTGGCATAGTTGCCTTGAGACACAAACACTTCCCCATCCTTCTGCCACACTTACATGCCTAGAAAGTAGTGCATGAGACCCATGTCTTTCATCTTGAACTCTCTTGCAAGGTCCTCCTTGCAAGACATGATCAACTAATCATCACCTGTCAATATCAAATCATCAACATAAAGAACAATAATCAACTGTTTACCTTCCACCATGATGTGGTACAAGTTCACATCCGCTTCACTCTTTGTGAAGCCCAACCTGATGAAGTAGTTGTCGATCCTGGTGTACCAAGAATGAGGTGCTTGCTTCAACCCGTACAAAGCTCTCTTGAGTCGGCACACATGCGACTCACGATTGAAGGTCTCAAATCCTTTCAGATACTCTATGTACACCTCTTCCTCAATATTGCCATTGAGGAATGCAGTCTTCACATCCATTTGATGGATCTTCCAACCCATTTGTGCTGATAGTGCCAACATCGATCTGATAGATGAGTACCTTGCTACAAGAACAAAAGTCTCATCATAGTTGATCCCCTCAACCTGTGAGAAATCACGAGCAACAAACCTTGACTTATGTTTCTCCACACTACCATCAGCGGCACAATTTACCTTGTAAAGCCAACGGGAACTCACAACTGACTTGCTCTCCGGTCTTGGAACAACATCCTAAACACTATTTTGAACTATGGAGTCATACTCCTCCACCATAGCATCAACCCAAACTGGCTACTGCACTGCTTCCTCAAAGGAAGATGGTTCGGTCTCTACACATTCCCCAATAAGGGCCATGTAACCAGTGTATTGCTCATGTGTTCTCCTCTGTCTGCACTAAGAAGATGGTTCTCCCACATTCTCTCTCACATCTGAAAACAATATGTCAACTTCTCTTGTGTGCTTTCGCCCATCTCTGGAAGACTTTGCATGAGTGGATGTCTCCACTCCTGAAACCTCTACATGCGGCTGCTCCACATCAGTCTGAGACTCCTCCTCCTTAGGAACCAAAAGTTCCTCCTATGCCTGCATCTTGTTCTCCCTCTCAAGGGAAAATCGCATGGACTTCAACTCATCGAACTTAAGATCTCTGCGAACCACTGTCCTTTGATTGGTAGGCAAATACACCTGATAGTTGTAGGAGTATCAAAGTACCCCACAAGTATCCCCAACTTTACTATCGGCTTTAGCTTCTTCTGGGCATCCTTGGTCACATGGAAATAAATCGATGAGCCAAAGATCTTGAAGTGACTCACATTTGGTCTCTTCCCTGAGAAAGCTTCCTCTGGTGTCTTCTTCCCAAGTATGCGATGCAGGCTTCTATTCTGCAAGTAAACCGCTATGTTGCATGCCTCAACCCACAAATGGAGTGGTAGGCCTTGGTCATGCAGCATCGCCTAAGCTGCTCCCACAATCGTTCTATTCTTCCTCTCGGCCACCCCATTCTGTTGTGGGTTATGAGGTGTCGTCAACTCCCGTTTAATTCCTTCTGTTGCACATTAGTCCTTAAACTCTTGAGAGACATACTCTCCACCATTGTCGCTTCGCAAGGCCGTGATCTTCTTTCCTGATTCTTTCTCAACCAAGGCTTTGAACTCACAAAACCTTGAGAAGGTTTGATTCTTCTTCTACATGAAATAGATCCAACATCTATGAGAAAAATCATCAATGAAAATAACATAGTACCTTTGTTTAGTAGAGGCTATCGAGAATGGTCCACATACATCTGTATGAACTCACTCCAAGATTGCTTCAGGTCAACTGTCTCGATCATGAAAGGAAGATTTTTCATACTTAGCCAAAGTATGACCTTTGCATGTGTCCACTTGCTCAAGTTTACCTTTGGGAATTCCGATAGAAATCTGATACATTATCTTCAAGGCCCCATGATGCAAGTGGCCCAACCGTCTATGCCATAACTCGCCAATATCTTGGCTTTGCACCAATTCTGCTTTGGAACTCAATGCAGCACATTCATCTCCAGCTTGTAGAGATTCTTCACTCGAATCCTAATCCTCTTGGTTTGACCAGTGGTTATGTGTCTCAGGAATGCCTTCCCTTTATTGAAGACTACATCATAACCTCTGTCTTCCAACATCACGACCGTTACCAAGTTTTTCTTTAGTCCAGGCACATACTTTACATCAGTTAGGGTGAGAGGAGCTCCATGCTCCCTCTGAAACACAACTGTACCTTCACTTGAAACACGGTACTTTCCATCATCGCCCATCTCTATGTGCATATTGAGGTCTTTCTCCTCCAAGGTACTGAATAAACTCATATCGCCGGTCATGTGGAATAAGGCTCCACTATCCAGGTACCAAACACAACCCACCATCGATGAAACCATGCATGCGATGAGGGAAAAATCCAATTCGAACTATGAGGCCAGTGCCTCACCATCTGATCCTTTCGAGGATCCCTTCTTGGATTTCTTCAATGGACAATTAGTTGCATAATGGCCCACCTCATGACAATTAAATAATCACACTTTAGATTTGTCAATATTCTGGGAAGAACTCGATTTTGAATGGGAAGCCTTCCCTTTCCCTTTCCGTGCCTTACTTGCTAAGGCTAGATTTTATTCATCATCATGCTTAGATGAAGAACCATCTCTGGTGATTCTCCTGACCTCCTCTTGCATTAGATCTGACCACAGTCATTCCCAATTTGGAAGTTTATCTCTTCCATTCACTAAGTCTTGGTAGCTATGCTAGCTCTTAGGAAGACTGAGGAGAGCAAGACTCACCATATCATCATCGGCTGTCTTGATTCCTACACATCCAAGCTCATCTCTGCAGGTGGTGAGCCTGTTCAGATATGTAGAGATTGTGTCGCCCTTTTCACACTTGGTTTTCCGAAGCTTGTCCTTCAGCGCTAGCTTCCTCTGATCATTGTTGTTATGATATAGATCCTTCAATGGCTTCCACATTGAAAATGGAGTCTCCTTCCCATGGAGACTCGAGATGATATGGTCTCAAACTCCCTCCATAAGAATCCTCCTTGCTCTTGTCACACATTTCTTCCATTTCGCCAATTCTTGGGCATTAGCTGCTGCTGGCTTGGGGGCTTCTTGATCAATGAAGTCCTTCAAACCATTGTCTTCTAATACTGCTTCCATGCGATCCTTCCAGGCTATGCAATTCGAGTTTCCATCCAAGGCATACTCGAGTCTCAAGCCACTGAATGCCATTGGTGAAATTTGAGATGTGATAAGAAATCGATTTTGCACCTACAATCAAGAACTCCAAAACTTCAAACTTGTCCCTTCTTTGTATATTGTTCTCCGCTTTGATCACCTTTGCTCTGATACCGTGTAGAAATTCTCACTGTAGATTAAACTAATTATGCAATGTACTAAAGCAAAATACTTAATCTACTTCTACAATCAAACTTGTGGAAGCTTAATCGATTTTGAGCAAGATCAAATAGAACACATATAACGTGTGATTGGATTAGGAGAATAAGGTTTTTTCATGGGACTTCAATATGCATCTCTTTAGGATCAAGGGGACACATTATAGTTCCATGAACACTAACGTACAAATATTCATCTCATCGTGTTGCTTCTTTCATAGTTGTTTGTAAGTTTTCAAAGAAATATAGTTATCATTTTCCACCCACAAGGTTTCATTAGACTAAATTTTAATCCTACACTCTTGTAGGGATCTCACTTAATTGGCATTAGCATCTACTTATGTGTTGAATCCTATCTACATATGGAAATTTCCCCTTTTTTTTTCACTCATGGTGAATTAGTAACTTGTTAGACTAATCTGGGTGAGGCCTAGGATCAAACCTACTAACTGCCACTATAACACCAAGAGTATATCCAACAACCTACAAGCTAGATATACCAATAATTTATGACTTAGCAAGGGTTGAGACTCCATGTGGTGGGGGGGCGGGGGATACTCCTTGAGCCTTATCACAATGGGCCAAACATGTCCCTTGGAATTAAAGCTAGGTGAATGGGGAACAAACCATGATTTGAACCACTTAAACTACTAATACAAGGCACATTTTCTTCTTTTCTAAACCATGGTGAATCAATGAATCATTGGACTACTTTGGGTGAGGCCTAAGAACAAACCTAGTGGTTTCCCACTCTAACACCAAGATTATATCCAACAACTTTTAATCCATATATGGGCCAAGAATTTATGATTTATCAAAGAGCTGACACTCCATGAGGGTGGGGGAGCCTACTCCTTGAGCCTTATCATAATGAGCCAAAGAAGCCCCCTATAGGATTTGGAATCGAGTAGAGGGAATAACATCCCATTATGCCAACCACTTGATCATCCCACGAAAATACTAATACAAGACACATACTCATAAATGTATTGAAAAAGTATGGGCACAAACCTTTATTACCCATGTAATTTTTAGGCTTTAAACAACCCTTTTTTTAGTTCATTCATAACCAAGATCAAATCCTCAATAATTTCAATCCTTCAAAAAAGTCTCTTATAGTGAGGCAAAGCCTTGACAAGGATTAGTTGTAATGAAACCAATAACCCAACCAAATTTTGTCCACAAAGCTCCCTTTTTGTGAAATATTATATATTACCTTATCAACTCCATGAGAAAAAGAAAATATGGGAATACCATATGTTCTCTAGTATCAACATTTTCAAGGTCTTTATGGGGTTTTTATGATTTTATTTCGGAGAGATTGAGAATCACTTTGATAAATCTCATCTCTTGAGCCACACATTTTTTCTTTTTTCTTTCAAAGAGTGCTGATTTTTTCCCTCTCAAGTGTATTATTATTGATTTGTTTGAGTAAATTAATTATTAGGTATATAATTAAGGAGGGAGAGGAATCCTTCCTATTAAATACATTTTTATTTTCACATAATCATACTTTCCAATTGAATAAGCTTAGGATTTTTTATTTTATGAGGATTATTTTCTTGAAGGATTTAAAGTTAGATTCAAGTTACCTATTACTTTGTTTAATTTATAGATTTGGATATTTTTAATGAACTTAGACACAAAATATCAAAGGGATTCCTTTTCTGTTTTAGACATAAAACGGGCCTCAAATCCCTCACTTATGGAGATTTTTAATAGTTATAATTTGTTTTAGTCTAATCGTTAAAAGCAAGTATTAGATTTTGGGACTAGTTTTATATAATACAAAAATCCAATAATAATATTGGAGTTCTCTCTCTCTCTCTCTCTCTCTCTCCATAAACATATACATATATGAAATCAAGGGATGCTAAAAAACATTGTGCTTATGTTATTAACTATAATTTGGTCTCCTTGTTCCTATAATTCTTAAGACCCTTCTTTCAATATAATATTATTCCTTGGTTCCCCATGATGTAGTGGCTTCTAAGGATTTTGGATTATGAAATATCTCTTAAAATATTTAGATAGGACACTCAATTCCTCATATAAGTGCAAAGGTATTTTGGGTAATTATTTTCCTACTTCGATCTTATTTAATATTGACTACTCTCTAGTCACCTTAAGAAACTTGTATGGGTCGTGATGCTAAAGGTAACCATAGCTTAATGTTTTGAAGTCCCTTTTGTTTTCCATGTTGTCTACTTGATGTAGCTTATCATTCCATATATTTATAGAATCCATTCCTCTTGGTACCTTATAGAGGAAGTTGGTTATCAATGGGAATCCCTAGTAGGTGGCTTTCCATCCTTATAATTTGTTTCAAGATTGTTTCCACATTTTTCATTCTTTTCTTGTCAAGGGTGTCAAATGATTTTTTTATTGATATTCCTTCCACTGTGATTATTTCCAATCATGTGCAGCCATAGTTATTATGTGCCCATTGCTTTCATTGGGATGGAATCCTTGATGTTTCACTCCCCTAGATATCTTAGATTTAAGTCTCTCTTATTATATCAATGATAAAAAAAATGTTGAAAACCATTTTTCTTCTCTATATAGAAAGATGTATACAATTTTATCAAGCTCCATTAAAAAGGCAATTGGAATAGTGAATATAGAACACTAGTATATGGTAAGGGAGTGACTAGGATTGGTTTTACATGAAAATTGATCTACTAGGTGAAACATGCTCTATTTATTCTTTAATTTAAGTAAAATAAGATTCCATGGACTCACCTATAACATGTTCCATGATAGAGGGATTCCGCAATAGTGGAGTTTTTCTTTTGATTCTTCATTATTGGAAATTCAAGGAGCCTCAAT
Organism: Pinus taeda; assembly: GCA_000404065.3. NCBI lineage: Eukaryota > Viridiplantae > Streptophyta > Pinopsida > Pinales > Pinaceae > Pinus > Pinus taeda. Next base: position 43,234 of record APFE031408417.1, read on the forward strand.
ATTTGGTTCAAAATAGAATTATAGAGGGACTTGATCATTATTAGTTTGAACCTCCTAGTTATTGGATTTTATGTTCCTCCTAACATAAAAGTAATATATGAAAATTGGAAGTGGTTGACTACCTTTATCCTCATGACTATTTCAAAACCTAGGGAGAATTTCTTATGTGTGGGGTTTGTTCAAAGACATTTTCCATAGATTTTTTCCATTAAGATATAAGGCATGGTGAGAGGGGTTATCCATCCCTAAGTAACTTGCTAATTTTTGGGAAACTTGAGTATTGGAAAAAAAAATGATATTCTTCCATTTTTCAAGGGAGATATCCAAGGGTTGTTATACATGCATAAATGCCTAATAAGCTAGTCATGTAAAACCAATTAGTTTTTAGGAGAAAGGAATAAATTATCAAAGGAATTTTTCATATCCAATTTGATGACCATATCTTGCCCCTTGGCAACTTTAATGCTATAAATAGCCTCATGGATTAGACTTATGCTTTTTAATATGAGTTTTCTAGGCATGAAGTCACCTTGTCCTTTTGAGATCGACTTAGGAATACTCAATTTTATTCTATTGAATCTTATTTTTGAAAAAATCATATAAAAAACATTTCACAATGAGAATAACTTAAACCTACTAAAGTTGCAAGCATATTTCTATTTTGGCTAAGCATACAGAATGTGGAATTTATGCCATCAACTTTTCCAAAAATAAAGTTTCCTACTTGTATTTTGTAAAACATGTTTTTATGATGAAGTATCATTACTATAAAAGTATGTAGAGCAGCCATAAGGATTTCGTCATTTTACTTTACATGAATGCATTGTAAATCTCATCATTTCTAATCGGCTTAGTGAGGTACCCAATGTCCTATAAGATAGTGAGCTTGGAAAGTTATACACTTCTTTTGTTCCTTTTCCTATGTACATGAACGCATTGTAAATTTCATCATTTCTAATCGGCTTAGTGAGGAATCCAATGTCTCATAAGATAGTGAGCTTGGAAAGTTATACACTCCTTTTGTTCCTTTTCCTATTTATGTGGGGTTTGGAAAAAATGTTTTTGTAAAAGAAATGAGTTGCCTCTTTAATATATTGTAATTTGAAGACTAATTTGAAGTCATTTGGTACACATTTTTCATTGAGTTTTGGATTTTCTACATTTATTTGTCTATAACTTTGAGAATGTTTTTTTTTGTTCTTTTATTTGCATTCTAACTCAAAACAATAAGTTTTGAATTGAAATCATGAAAGAGATGGGACCCATAGCTTTTCTTTTTCACCATTGTTTTCTTTGCCTTCTAACTCGAAACAATAAACTTTGAATGCGAAAGCAAGAAAGAGATGGGACCCATAGCTTTTGTTCATGTTTAGTATGGGTAAATGGACCCATATCACTTGAAACAATAAACTTTGAATATGAAAGAAAGAAAGAGATAGGATTGATAGCTTTTATTCTTGTTTAGTATGGGAAATTGACTCATAGCACTTGAAACAGTAAACTTTGAATATTACAGGGGACCCATTTCATTTGTTCAAATTTAATGTAGGTAAATAGACCCATAGTTTTTGCTCATATTTAATATGGATAAATAATTAATATATATAATATAATATATATAATATATATATAATATATATATATAACTCACCACTATATTATTACAGTAAAACTCAAACTCATTTTAATCAACCAAATTATTAAACTTAAATAACTCATATACATAATCATATTTATATGTTTAATAAAATTTAAATTTAAATATCATAATAATACATATTTAAAAGACTAAATCACATTTAATAAATTATACTAATTATTTTTTATTTTTACATATAAATAATTTACAAAATTAATAAATTATTATATATTTATCTATCTATATAGCATATTAAAATAACGTTTTGGTGAAAAAGCAAATGTAATTTATGCATAATTAGTATTACTAAAAATACCCTATTTACAATTATGAATCATTTGATAGCCTCGTATCAATATAAGTGGATATTGGTAAATGTAATGTTTAATTGTTCATTGAGTTGTGTTTTAGTGTACTTTATGCATAACTAGTAATATTAAAAATACACCGTTTATAATTAGGGATCATTCTATGGCGATAGCGCCACATCAATAAAGTTGTGACAATTTATTTACAAGGTAAAGAAAAGTGGATATTGGTAAATTTAATGTTTGATTGCTCATTGAGTTGTGTTTTATTGGTAAATTGGAGTACCATTTATTATGATGAACTATATATAAAACTTTGTAGTCCTTGTACTCATGGAAATTTGTGATATTTTTTACATATTTTGTAAAAAAACATATAGTTAATTGATTTAGGTAACTTGTCTTATGAAAATAAATCAGGTTAATATTATATTTTAATTGAATTTATGTTAATATTAGATTTTAATTAAATTTATGGGAAAATATGTATTTTGGTTTTATCATTTAAATTAAATTAGTTTAATTATATATATATATATATATATATATAATATATTATTTTGATGATAAGAATTATTAATTGGATTGGTTTTGTACTTGTTTGACACGATATCAATTCTGACCATATATATATATATCTATATATCTTTTCATATAAACTGATAACTTATAAGGATTAAACTTTGAATAGGATTTAAACTTTGAATTTCTTAGTACGTAACACTTCATTTTCATAAACACTTGTCAATTGAATTGCTCTCTAAAAATTATTAATCCCAGTTCATTAAAATAATTATTTTACTAACAAAAATATAATTTTTATTAATAATTTATATAAAAAAATTATTATTAATATATAAAATTATTAAATTCAGTAACATATATTTTAATATATTTTCAGATTTATTAATAATTTTATATTTAATTTAATTAAATTAATCATAATAATATAGTTCAATAATTAATTTAAATAATTTATAGTATTGTGATTTCCATCTTTAACATATATTAACTTGATTATTCAAATGCTATATTTATCTCGTCATGTTGAGTAGTGTCACGCCAACAAAGCTGAGTTGCAATGGTCTTGTGGTGAAATATGTATATGCACCATGTTAATATTTCTAATACACAGTGTAAGATTAAGGCTGGAATAGAAAATAATAGTTGTTTTTTACATAAATTTAATCACTTATATTTAAGTAATTTATTCTATAATCACCATGTGGTATTGTTACTATGGTGTGTTTTATATAAAGTAAAAAGGTAAATGGGAAATGTATGACACAAAGCCACAAGAAAACGACGTTGGGAACACAAGGGGGTTATGACTTCATAAGAGGAAAATCTTATAGGAAATAAAATCGTTGAAATTATGTTTCCACATATATTTTGGGGGATCATACATTTGAAGGACTGAAGCCACAATATTACATTTCTAGGTATAGGTTGAATTCACCAGAATATCATATACATTTTTTCCTTTCTATTATAGAAGAGGAATGTAAGAATTCAATGTCTATGGAAAATGATGTCTATGATACTTTTGGATCCATGTGGCATATTTGTTTTTCAAAAGAACATTTAATATTTTTCTTTGAGCACATGTAGGGGAGATTGATAATTCCAATGATAGGAAGATATTATTGGAAATATTGTTGTCATTGATAATAAATACAAAGGGAGACTATAAATTTCCAAGATAGATATTACATTCTTGCAAAATTTTTTGGATACCCAATTTTTTAATAATGACTAGTTTGGATATCTTATTTTTGAAGAATTTTTTACTCAAAATATCTAGCTCAAATGGGGCATAGGATATATAGATGGAATTTTTTTCTAAGACCTTTCCAACAATATATGGCACTCCATTTAACTCCATAAGAATAAAGAGATATGACATAATTTGTTAGGTCAACCCAATTAGAGAGTATAGGTAGGCTCAACCAGTTTTACTAGCCATCCCCATAAGTGAACGCAAAGACACTATAAATAAAGGATAAAAGAATGCATTTGAAGACCATTTAAGAAAGAAAAGATATATGGTGTGTCAAAGAAGTCAAGGAATACCCTTCGGGTCTTAAATGTGGAGCAAAAATGTGATTAGTGGAGTGAATGAGCCATCTTGAAATTTTCACTATAAATTTTCTTCTATGATGTTTCAGACCATGAAACATAGATGAGATAGGGGCAAAATTTCCATGTATATGTGATAGAAATTTCAAAGTTTTATTTACCATAATTTTAGAGGTATGCTCTAAGGAAGTTAGGGTTCCTAAATGATCCTCAAATCTGCTTCAAAAATGTCAAATTGGAATTTTCTCAATAATTTTTATTCTGGGATGTTTCAGACCATGCAAAATTGGAGGAAATGGAGATTGGCTATTCATGTACCAGTGATATAAATTTTAGACTATTGTTTGCTATAATTTCATAAATATTATCTGGGGAAGTTAGGTTTCCATAATGCTCCTAAAATATTCTTCAAATAGGTCTTCTTGACATTTTCATTATAACTTTTCTTCTGGGATGTTTTAGACTATGAAATATTTAGAAGTGAGAGAAAAAATCTCTAGGTACTTGTGATGGAAATTTCAAACTCCAGCTCGCTATAATTTTAGAGATATACTTATAGGAATTCAAGCTTCTTGAAAATCTAGAGGCATTACCTCCTCGGAAGAAGATTTATGCTTATGACAGATCATGGGGACTAAAATATCTATTTTATCAACCTAAGTTGAATGTGAGAAAACCTAGATGGCTGTCCCTACTTAGTGAGTTCGATTTTGAAATCAAGTACATTAAGGGAAAATAAAATAAGGCTGTTGATGAACTTAGTAGAAGGATTCAATTAAATCACATGGCAGCCATAAGCTATTATGGATTGGACCTAGGAGAATGGGTCAAACATGCAAGGCAACATAATGAGAAGTATCAATAAATAAAAGAAAAACTACAACAGGAGGGTGAGGGTGGAAAGGATGAAGGATATCACCTACAGATGACTATCTAGTTAGATTTAAGAATAAAATCTATGTGCTAAACAATGACGATTTGTAAAGGCTCGTAATGAGAGAGTTCCATGCTAAGCCATATTATGAGCACTCAAGATACCAAAAGACCCTCATGGCCATTAATTTTTTTACTATTGACCTAATTTGAAAAGGGAAGTAGTTGAATTTGTTGCTAAATACATGGAGTGCTAGCAAGTGAAGGTTGAATGTAAACATCCAATAGGTTTATTGCATCCCATTCCCATTTTGGAATGGAAGTGGGAAGTGATCCCCGTGGATTTCATTATTGGTTTGCCAAGAACCTCCAAACAATATTTTGAAATTAGAAAATTCACTCATTTTGTAGCAGTCAGATCCACCAATTCAGTTAGTGAGGTGGCTCAAATATTCCTAAATGATATTGTGAGGTTGCATGGAGTTCCCAAGAAAATAATTTTAGATAGAGATACCAAGTTCACTTCAAGGTTTTGGAAGGAATTATTTGCAATCTTAGGGACGAAATTAGCCTTCAATATATCCCATTATCCATATATGGATGGATAATCAAAGAGGAAAAATAGAACCCTTGAAGACATGTTGAGGATGTAGGTTGAAATATAAATATTTGATTAAAAAAATGGGATGAGTCAAGGGACATGGATCCAGAGTCGAGGGGTTACTTGCTTGAGATAGTTAAAGTTTCCTTACAACAGGAAATTTGAAATGTTTCATGACATCCATTGAAAGTTGGTAGGTTTCTGATTAAATGGATGAGTTATGCCATTAAACCAACTAAATAAAAAGGATGAGAATCCATGTTGCCTTGGAAAATTTTACAAGGCAGAAAGGTTGAAACTTTATAAAGTATGGGTTGTGTGGGAAGTTGGGAGAGTGTAAGTCAACCTGGGAGGAAAATAGATGCAAGGGGATTAGAGATAGCAAGCAGAACAAATGAGGGAGCACATTCAAACATATTGGTACATGGGAGACAAAAGAGAACATTTTTATGGAGTTTGATGCTGGCTAGGAAAAACGTGTATAACTTTTGAATTGATGAGAAAGAGGGGTCTTTATGTTTTTCCTTGAAATAAAATATCCCTAAAGGGTCAACATGAGAGAAAGCATCTTGAAGTTTTACAGCAAATAAGAAACAATTGGGATATCAATTTCGGTTGGCAAGAAGGCACAAAGAAATTACTCTTAGGTGAAGAACAATGGACTCACAATTATTGGTTAGCCAAGGGTGGAGATGGTTTTCTCCGAAGTCCCTTGATGGCTAGGGTGGAGGACCACTCTTTAGATTCTTGAAAGGAGGATTTCTAAAGGCATTTTCTTGTTATGGTTGTTTTTATAGTGGGTTCTGGATTCCTAGGGTGGGTAGAACCATTGTATTGTAACTTGAAGGCTGGGGATCTGAATCTCTGGACTCCCTTGACATTCTAGGGTGGCGAATAGATCTCTGGGTTCCTTGTAATTTATTGGTTTTTGAACATCTAAGGGTGGAGGAAAAAACCATATAGAATCCACGTGTAAATTATTGGTTGCATAATAGTTGGTGGGAATAGGTGGAAGTACCTTTGGATTCCCTGCTTCAACCAATAGTTGGAGTTTAATCCCTTGAGAAAAATTCCCCTCGGTCTCTGGAATCTAGCTTGGGGGTGACAACTGCAAGGGAGGAATAGTGTCAGCCTATGATTGGGTAGAGAGTTGTTGTCCTAGATTCGATTTCCCAATTAAATTCTAAGATAAGTATCTCTTATGCATCAGTAGCAATTAATGTATGTTTATGTTTACTTAGCTGAAATGATGCCATTGATGTATGAGCATGACCTGAAATTTGTGTGTTTACGAAACTAATTGATGTGGTTGTTAATATTGTTCTTAATGGTGCTTAAAAAATGTGATGAATTCATGTGTGAGTAGTTGTTTACATATATATGGTGCTCAACCTTGAATTCATTATAATGAATTTGTTGTTCCTGACATGAAATTATGGATTGAGGATAAGATTGCAATTAACATTAATTAATTATGGGAATGGAACATAATTGTAGTTTTCATTGAAATCATTTTTTGGGAAGTGGTACATCCACAACGATTAAATTACATGATTTTTGTTGGGATTATAGGCTCATGGAGAGTCGAGACAATACTATATTGGCCATAGGGTTGAATCGAAGTGTTCAATGCATTTATAGAATACTAGTCCAACATATTCTAAACAACCATAAGCTTTGGTAGAATGAATTACGTCCACGCTCCTTTGTACCAAAAATAAATTATGTGTGTGTGTGTGTGTGTGTGTGTGTGTGTATGTTATATAATCGAGTGTTTATGGAGCACCCATGGATTAATGTCAAGTGTAATTTAGAAGTGACAAACACCATGGTCAGAGGTTAGGGCTTGTCCTTATGCATTAAAAGAGTCATAGGCCTTAGCCTTATGGGCTAGGCCGTGAACTCATATAACCACATCTCGTGGTTGAGGGTAGAATCCAGGCTCGAACGAATGGTGGAGATCCGTTTATGAGATCAATGGTTAAAAAAAATAGTGGGCCCCTCCTATGATATAAGCAAGGGGGGTTGTGTGTTATTGAATAGTGACTGTTTGGTCAATTTAGTGTTGTCTAAATTGCTATCATAAATTGTCAACCCGGGGCTCGTAAGCTGATGAAGTGAAGTGTACAATATATACTTAAGCAGCCTTTTCTAGTTCTTTTTTTCGTTTTTAGTTTATGTCTAACTTATCTTCCTAATGTGATGTGATGAAATTATAAACAAGTGAGTGAATGTCTGTGTATGTGGCGATTTCTAAATGCTTCTTGAATTTTAAAGAGAAAACTTGAACAATAACTTGAAATGGGATTAAAGCTTTGAATGAAAGTAAAGCATCAAACAAAAAGACCAATGGCACTAGTCCAATACCTTTACTGTTGTTAAGAATGAAAATGACATTTAACTCAACTGAAAGCAAGAACACTACTCTAACTTTTCTATTGAATCTAAAGCAATGCAAAAATTAAATGACAAATCACACTACTTAATTCTCTCTTAACATTCTTCCTTTAGCTAAATTGATCATGTGAAAAGAGTTAGGAGTGAATTAGTAATATGAGTCTAAAACTAAATAAACCAAGCTGCAATTAAATGATGTTTTGGTCCCATAAAAGTTAGTGAATTATGATAAAAAGAACCATCAAGAGATTAGCAACTTGACAAAACTTGATAAAGTAAACTAAGCAAGGAAACTAACTAAGCAAGGAAACTAATGAAAATCAAAGCAAAAGTCAGTAGTTTAGATAAGACAACTTCAGATGCCACTAGTGTTAAAAAGAAGGAAAAGCACGCTGTCCCGGACTCCTAACAAAGCTGTAAAAACACACTGATCAGTCATGAAAAGTAAAGAAACATAAAGCAGCATAATTCAAAACTGTACATTAATATACATGGTGAATTAAAGAAAAAGAAATGCAGGAGAGTAAATTTAAAAACTACTGTACAATGGTTGTAGCAGACAGGGGCCCTCCATCCACTTCAACCAATTAAAAGATCAGCTACGCAGGTAGAAACAGAACTGTCTTTTGGTATTAAATCAGCACATGATAAAACACAATGGGGAGCGTAAACGCTTTATAAAAGAGTCTTCAAAACATAGTTTACAGTAGCAAAAGATTAACTTCCAAAAACTAACTAATCAGCGTGTAGAAACGCTTTATTTATAGCAAGAACACAAACTGTTCTGTGCGTAAACTAAGATAACTAACAACTATGAAAAAGACACGTTCAGCAGCACCGTGGGCGGATTTAGGGAACGATCATCATGGTTTAATAAATCCGCTGTTGGATTCTTGTCCCCTGCAGTCTTCGTGGCTAAAGAAGAGGCCAGCTGTGACTTACGTGCTCCAACTGAACACGTAGAGCCGTGCTGCCGTTTGCAACCTTGCCGTTTGGCCAGAGCTACCTCCACGTTGACCAGGGATGTAGACGGCCAGTTTGGCTGAGCTGACAGCACACGCACCATGTACACAGTCATACAAACTTGCCCATGTGGCTCTTTCCTCTGGAGGACACCTGGATCATAGCAAACAAGAAAATGGCTGCGGAATCTGGGATCGGCTGCGAAATCAGAGATCAGCTGCGGAAACCCTGTATTAGCTGCGGAATTGCAGCACTTGAACCAAAAATATAAACCAACAGTCAATCATTAGCACAATTAGAAAATCATGTTAAAAAGTCCTATAATGTAATGAATTGAACAAGTTGATGAAGGAAATGATGACAAAAGAAGGAAATGAGTAGGAAAAGGCTGTTGGGAGGATGGGTAAATGAGTGCAGGTTTGAGGCTCAACAATGATCGTTGGATGAATCAAAGGGTGGTGGACCGTGAGATCTACACCTCAGAACCATGAAGTGGAACCAAGATAGTAGGACCCCCCTCTGACATTAGTGAATGGAGGGGGGGTGCACTATTAAATGATAGTCATAAGATGAGGTGAAGTTTGACGGACTATCAAATATCCACATGGATTCTTGAAGCGGAACCAAGATAGTGCAACACCCCCCCCCCCCCCCCCCCCCCCCTGTCACATCGGCAAAGGGAGGGGGTGGTACTTTTGTAATCAAGTTACTAGATGAATTTAGAGCGTGTGAATATTCAAATATTTACCCCATAACTATGAAGTGGATCCATGATAGTGACACCCCCACTTGTGACGTTAACGAGGTAGGGGGTGGTGCATTCAATTTGAGTCATTGATCAAATAAATTGTTGAGGGTTGTCGGATGTCGAATAGCAAGGCGTTTGTGTATGTATATGTATAGACCCATAAGATCCAGCCAATACATGGTAGAGTAGTAATATGCCATGTTATAGAAAAATGGAGGTGGAACATTTGAATCAATAAGACTTTAAAAGACCCTAATTTTTAATCTTGGATTCCAAGTTAGACAAAATTTATATCACTGATTCTAATACAATGATGACATCGAAATTGGGTTCTGGAAACTTGGAAGAAGTGAAAAAAAAAGTCACCCCACTTATCTAACTGTAATAGGGAAGTTGATTTCGCATGGTAAATACACCCCTAAGGGTAAGGGGGTGTGTTTACACCTCCCTTCATCATTGAATGGCTATAAGAATGCATATATGTGGAGACTCCATCAAAGAATGCCCAGTTGTTTTCATTTATGATCACAATTTCAGTGCTTAGAAGCAATGGGTTTTTTTTGCCGAAGGGAGGCATTGCTCCTTGAATACTCGGACTTTGATGAGCAACATGAAGAAAAGAATATCCTTGGTCTTCAAATATAGCATGATTTTGTTCTAGCCATATGATTTTTTCATATTTATTAGATAGGGTATTATAATATTATAATGTTAAACATAATATTGTAATGTCTATAAATAAAATATTATATAATATTTAACATAATACTATATAATATTATTTTTAATATGATATGAAGATTATTAACAATACTATACAATATTGAAGATTATTAACCATAGATATAGAGGAAGTAAATATTTTACGAAAGATAAAAGAAGTTGGATTTAGAAAATTTCCATCGAAGTCTCAAAATGAGATAAAAAAACAAGATACTAAAAATTATTGAAATTTTACTAAATTTAAGGCATGAAAGCATATGTAAGATCCTAGCTTGAGTTTAGATTATTTTTACAGTAATATTTTTATTTTCTTACTGAAATAGATGGATTGATTTCAGTGTAAAGGTTGATTTCTAATCTTATTTGATTGATTGCACTTAATGCATTTATTTAAGTGTAGATGTGTACTCTTAATCCTATTTGATTGATTGCGCTTGATGCATTGATTTTAGCGTAAATGTTGATTTCTAATCCTATTTGATTGTTTGCACTAGATGCATTGATTTCAATATAGATGTTAATTTCTGATCTGATGTAAGCAGATGAACAATATGCATTGCTTTAAAAGTAATTAGATTAATTGTCAGCGTTGATTTTAATGTATGCACAAAGTAATTACTAACAATGTGCATTGCTTTTTGTGTTATAGTAATCATTAGCCTAGATCCATATTAAATAAAAATGAACAATGAAGAGTCTAGATCCATATTAAGCATTAGCCTAGATCCATCATAAATAAAATGAACAATAGAGAGCAAGTCAACAGAGAAGGGAACAACAAATGACAATTAAGGATGCATTGATTTCAATGCAGATGTTAATTTGTGATCTAACATAAATACATGGATGTTGTGAATTATTTTCAAAGTAATTAAATTAATATTGTGCATTTATCTCATTGTATAAATTCAATTATTGATGTTGGGTATTTATTTATGTGTTACAGTAATCATCATCCTAGATCCACATTAATTAGAAATGAACAATAAAAAGTCGAGATCCATCTTAAATAGAAATGAACAACAAAGAGCAAGTTGACAGAGAAAAACATAAGAAATGGAAGTTATTGTCAAAAACAAAGGAAGAAGAAAAGAGTAAACCAATGAAGACAGTCACAACAAATGATTAACAAGAAATGACAAGAATAGGTGATGAGCCTAGGTATTGCAGCAAGAATGCTGCAACTCCCAGGGTTACCAGCTTTACTTATCAACCCGGGGTTCGTACAAACCTGGAGGTGACTGTGCTATATACACAAGTAGAAGTAAAGTTACTGCCTGTTGTCACTGCTCATCTGGAAAGAGACCACAGGGGTTCCAAGCCAAACTTCTATAGGGTTAGAAGAAGCTTGATTTTAATGGAAGGAGAGAAAACCTATTCTATGGGAGAGCTATTCTATTGCAGAAATGAAGAAAGTAATCATGTAATGCTAAACTCAATCCAGATCCTAGCTAACCAACTAAACAACTATGTTAAGTATAATTACTAGATCAATCACTAATCTAATGCTAATTATCTAAGTTGCAGAAGTAAAAGCATCAAAACTAGACTAAGGGGTAAACAATGGAAACTAAGCTAAGTCTGTGTTTAAGCGGAAGAAGCAATCAGAGGTCAAATTGGTGAAAAGAGGACAAGAGGGAATAACAACGCCTGAGAACCGATGGATCAGGTGGGTGAAAGGAAAACAAACAACAGAGATCGGATCGTAGAAGGGTACGTAGGTAGATAGGAAAACATGGTTAACTACAGGATGAATGGTGGATATTATATCATAGGTAGTTGAGTGGATAGATGAACGAATGGGGACAATTGGAGATGGACGACTGAGATTATATCACGCGGGTGGAGTCAGGAGATGGAAAGACAAGATTAATCAGTAGATGGATGGCGAATATTAGATCGTGGGCAAAAGAAATGTGTAGAAATGGTATCGGGCGATGCGATGGCCGTCAGATTAGGAGACAGATCGATGGTGCAGATTGGAGCGCTTAAAGTAATGTGCAGAAATGAGGGAGTAGGTTTACAGGGTGGTAAGCAGTATTGCGCGTGCCCTGAAAGCTATAAGTAGTTTTCTCAAATTTCATGCGATTAGCCTCCCTGGCCGACACATAGCATGGGGAAACCACCCATTTCGTGTGCCCTTGGGCAGATAATGATCAGATAGAAATCCACGCGATATAGCGTGATAGTCATTGGATCTGGCAAGGCAGATCGATGGTGGAGTTTGACAGAGCTGGTTGGTGAGTGGGTGCGCGATAGTCGTCGGATCTCATAAGGCAAATCGACTGTTGGGATTTAAGGTTCACAAAGTCAAACGTGAAAAGTGAATTCGAGTGGTGATTGGTCAGTTTTGCTGTGTGAGGTGATCTATGGGTAAAAACCGTTTGAACGTGGATTAACAACTTTTGCTCAGATTTTCATGCTAAAGGAGAATGCAAGGGATGTGAGGGAGATCAAATGACAGGAAGAAAGCGAAGGAGTAGATGATCATAAAAGGAATAGAGTAACAATGTAATGAACCCAGTGACTGCATTAAACAACAAACTCCATGTGAAAACCAAAACCCTGTGTTTTTGGAGTTGCTGCAGGGTTTCTTCCTCACGTCATGGTCCTAGAGGGAGGAGGTGAGGCCGAGACACTTGTGAGCAACCTTGTGGATCTTTTCCTTGCCAACCTACAGACTGAATGAAATCATAAATGATCTACTCTGCACTACTGTAATGAGACTGCAACTACTTAAACAAATGAGCATTAAACAATAAACTTCTGTAATGGAAATGAACTACTTAAGCAGATGAACAGAAAACAGGAAACTATGCTACTTAACAATATAATGAGGAGGAGCTTTGGTTGCTAGGGTCGGGCCCTAACCCAAGAGCTTCAGCCCTCTGAGTTAACTCAGTGCTAGCTCAAAATAAAACTCATCTTCATTATAAAAGAACACTATATTACATCAAAACTGTTACAAGTCTGGACTTGGACAAAAAATAGAGTAAAAAATATGAATACTTCTAATGCTTGCTAACTGACTATTGGTAACTAACTAAAAAACTAAGGTCCTAATCCTCTCTACTTATACATCTGAAGTCTCCAACGACTTCCTTCAAAATTAGGGAGGCACAACTCCCAACTCAATGATAAACTCATGCTTTCCCTTTCACTAGTTCGGCTACCTTCTAGTACTCCTGATTTGGCTTTTTTTACGTTCTCACTTGCTTGGTTGCCTGTACTTTCAGCTGATGGAGGGATATTCAAATGGAGGGGCAGTAATTGAGGAGGATTTACCTCCTGCAATTTCTCTCCCTTGTCCCATTCGAGTTTTTACCAAGGTTTTTTACCATAGTTCCTTGCTTTTATCTCTTATTCCTACATTACATGCACATTAGAAATCAAAGAAAAATATCCAACTCTAACTCATCTCATAAGTAAAATATAATCAAAAGTATGCAATAAGTTGTGAGAATAGTTGGTTTGACTAAGCTAGGAGGTGAATTAAGGCCAATTAAGGCCCATATAATTACTCAATGATGAGGCTCATCAATAGATGAAGGAAAAAATTGAATGACAAAAAGTGTATCAAAGCCAATATCAAAGAACATATCGGCAAAGAAGGTCACAACAAATTACAACTAAATAGTGTCAAGAGGAAAGAGTACAATAAAATGCACAACAAAGAGGAAATCAACAAAAAAAGGCAGAGGTAATGATAATTGAAGAGCATGATAACAGAGGAAACAAAAAGATGAATAACAAAGAGGATATATACATAGAAAACAATATTCAACCAACTCATGCATAGTACAATATGTAGAAGAAAATCTTATTAAAAGAAATGTTTAAAAGATATATATGCCCAAACTCAACCTGTAACTCTTACTGATATGAATATTACACATAAAAAAGTTCATGATAGGATTTATTTATTAGCTCAAGTTCAAATGTGTCATTTGTGTGAGGAGTCATACATTGGAATTCAAGTGTTTAATATAAACACAATCCTATTGTGCATGAGATGTAAAAGAGAAGGAACCCATTAGATTAATATTAGACATATTTAACATATTTAAACTGATTAGATTAAACATATTAGAAAAAAATTGCATGGTCGTACATGGATGAAACTAGCTTAGATCCATCTTAACTCTAGACCTATCAAGTTTTAGAAATTAAATAATAGAGCAATGGAATACATAAAATATTGTAGAAACACAAAACACAAAAAAAAACATAAAACAAGAGCGACACAAATATATGTGGTTCACCCAATTTTGGCTACATCGACAAAGAAATAGCCAGTCCTTCCTTTTATATTATCCAACAAATTGAAGGGATTCATCCTACAAAAAATCAATTGTAACTTCATCTTTGCTCTCATGCAGTCTATCCTCTGTTCTTTGCGTACCAAGTGCAATAAAATTTCCTCATATAAACTGAGGGTTTCCTTCTAGGAAAAAACCTTAAATTAACATAAATTCTACCCTCAAATCATTTGGCTAGTGAATGACCTAGATTGACTAGGAAATTACAATATTTTACAACGCAATTTTTCATCTGATTTTTTCTTTGAGGGTGCTGCCCCCAAACCCCTGTGGGGGTGGGGGGTGGGCTCCATAGAATTTTTGTCACCCCCCTCCCCCTACACCCCCCTGTTGGGGACTGGGATCAAAATGCGGCTTCAATAAGACCCAAAAATCAGGAAGATAAATAGGCTCCACACCCAACATCAAGCTTTGAGAGGGATGGAATCTCTCAAGGTGTAAACCTTTCCTCAAGTTTTGCACTCAAAAATAAGTTTGCACCTTGAGAGATTTGATCCCTCTTGATGCATTATAGATCCATAACTAAGATGGATGTAAGTTGGTTTACAACATAAAGATAAGTGGATATTGGTAAATGTAATGCTTGATTGTTCATTGAGTTCTATTTTAGTGGTGAGTTTGAGCACTTTTTATCATGATGAGCTATATCCAAAACCCCATTAGTGTTACTCCTTTCTATGGCCCTTATACCAATGGAACTTTGTGATGTCTTATAAACTCTCATAGCTAATTAAGCTTAATAGGTAATTTGTCATATGAAAATAAACAAGGCCAATATTAGGTTTTCGTTGAATTTATTAGAAGATATGACCTTTGTTCATATCATCTAAACCCAAGCTAATTCCAATTTTTTTTGTTCATTTTTTTGGACTAAAGGAATTGGTAACTAGGGTGGTTTTGATGCTCGCATGACATGGGGTTGATTTCAATTGCTACAACTATAATCCGTATGTGCCTATGTATGCTCCTTCTATAGACATAAGTAAGTTAAGGGATGATGAGATGATCAGATTTTAGCTCAAAAATTAAAGTGCCAAGAAAGTCTTGAAACTAACATCAAGTTGAAGTGCTTGTTGTTTTGAATCCAACAATGTTCGTTTCACCTCAATTCGACACCCTATGTTCAAGTTATCTTGTTTTGATCATTTTTCCCAACAACTTAAAAAGGAACAGGTTGTTGATTGGGAAACTGATTTGGATTCCGTACAATTGACATCACCCAGGGTGACTGTACAAGTACGAACCAACTGGTTTTCACTAACTCGCAGGTTCTAATTCATCGATTTTTGTTTGTTTTTGATTGGTTGGGAATGGACCAATGAAATGATGCCACGTGACCCAATCACAGGTTGCCACGTGGCACCCAAGAGTGTATTGAAATTTTCGGTATGGTTGGACAAAGCCTCGGGTAGGACTCGAACCCTCAACCTTTGGGGTAGTAGTGCAAAGCTTTTCTAGTAGGCCACACGGGGGGTCTTATTATACTAAGGCCAAAACCTTTATTTAATGTTTCAATAAATTCCATTCAGGAGAAGAGATTGGGCTTCCAGCCTCGCCCCCCAGTCATCACATTGACATATGACCTTCAGTGTAAAAGAATGGGGATTGGTAGAAGCACCAACCCCTAGTCACTCAACCTGCCATGAGACCACAGGCTCCAAAGGAAAAGGCGCTGACAAGTGAGGGGCTGGGTGGATCCCTAGCCCCTAGTTTCATTGGTTGCACAGGACCCTAGGTGAGCGAACAAGCACTAACCGATGAGTTCATAGATAAGGGGGCCAACCCATGGTTTTGTGTACACCCATATGACCAACGTGGTAAGGATGGGAGCCCTAGAGGCAGGGGCAGGTGGTTAGCCCCAGCCCCTAGCCACATCACTGTCAATAAGACCACATGCCTAATGCTAAGGTGCTAGGTCGATGGGGGTGGGCGTTAAGGCCCAGCTCGCAGTCACATGGCCCATGTAGTTTGGATTTTTTCCCTTAGGGCTATTGGATGAATTAAATTTCCAATAAATTGCATTGGTGGAGAGGTAAATTGTCGCCTCGTTAGCGGAAAACAAGGAAAATTTGTAGGATAGTTAGACTGTTAGTCTAATTTGTGGGACAGATAACAACAAAACTACATGGGAGAGCTTATAGAGACATATCTTTTGGAGTTTTTTTCCTTTTGGAGCTCAAGAGAGTCCACTTAGGGGTTTTTGGACATTTTGGATCCAACGGTGACCTATATTTTTTGATTGATCCATACACCCATGAACTTGAACTTGCAGTTGATCTAAAAATGGAGGTAGTCAATTTCCTCTTCTCCAAAAACAAACAAGGACCGTTCTGACGCTTTGCAAGGAAAAATGGGTCCTAAAATAAAACAGGTTTTCCAAAATTACTCTTCAAGTTACGAGTTAGTGTTCACATGTAAACTTAAACATAAGTATCACATAAATCATACATGTATTTATGAAGCACATAACAAAATGTTTGGTGACGAAGTTCACCCCTCCTGGGCTACATCTCCGGGCTTGCCAGCATAGTTAGAACGCTCCATATATTTAGTGGAAAAAGAAGTACATAAAAGTTTGTTGATAAACTTGTGCCTATTTCCCCTCCAAGGAAATGTTCTCCTACAAAGGACTCTCACATAAAACAACAACACAAGGTGTCTCCTACAAAGACCTTATACTTCAATTGAAAATGAGCTTACATGAGCATGAAAGCACTTCAATTCCACATTGAAGTGAAAAAATAAAGCTTTCATTCACATGACATAGTAATAAAAGTAATCCTGAGCTCAACCCTACAAGTAGCAGTTGTTGTAGTAGACTTATGAAGGTAAGAAAACTCCTAAAAATATTTCTCCATGCTCAAACACCTTCAAGAACTACTCCAAAACACTGATTGATCCATACACCCATGAACTTGAACCTGCAAAAAGTTCCTTTATATGTGCTCAAATCAGAAAATGGAGGTCACAATTGGATCCAAAATGTCCAAAAATCCCTAAGTGGACTCTTCTTGAACTCCAGAAGGACAAAAAGTCCAAACGATATGGCTTTAAAAGCTCTCCCATGTAGTTTTGTTGTTATCCATCCTACAAATTGGACTAACTTTCCTACAAATTCACCCTATTTTCCACTAATGAGGCGATAATTTCTCCCTCCGCTGGTGGAATTTTTTAGACATTTAATTCGTCTAATAACTCTTAATGGCAAAAATCTAGGCCACATGGGCCATGTGGCTGCGGGTTGGGACTTGATGCCCACCTTGCCAGCCTTGTGCCTTAACATTAGGCATGTGGTCTTATTGACAGTGATGTGGTCGGGGACTGGGGCTAACCACCCATCCCTGTTGTCGGAGATCCCTTCCTTATTGTGCCGGTCATATGGGTGTAAACAAAACTAGGGGTTGGTCCCCTTATCTCTATGCCCATCGGTTAGCTCTTCTTCACTTGCTCGAGGTCCTGTGCAGCCAATGAAACCGGGAGCTAGGGCTCCACCCAGTCCCTCACCTGTTAGCACCTTTTCCTCTAGAGCCTGCGATCTCGTGGTAGGTCGAGTGACCAGGGGTTGGTGCTTCTACCAAACCCCATCCTTTTACCCTGAGGGTCATATGTCAATGCCATGACTGAAGGCCAGGGCTGGCAACCCAGTCCCTTCTTTCGAATGACGTCGATTAAAACCTTAAATAAAGGTTTTTGCGTTAGTATAATAAGACCCACTGCATGGCATAATGACAAAGCTCTGCACTTCTACCCCGGAGGTCAAGGGTTCGAGTCCTGCCTGAGGTTTTGTCCAACCATACCCAAATTTTTAATGCGCTATGGGGTGTCACGTGGCAGCTCGTGATTGGGCTATGTGGCACCATTTCATTGGTCCATGCCCAACCAATAAAAAATAACCAAAAATAGATGAACAAAAACCTGCCACTTGGTGACACCCAGTTGATCTATACCTACACAGTCATGCTAGGTAATGTCAGCAGTACAGAATCCCGGTCAGCAACCTGTTACTTTTTTAGTTGTTAGGAAAAATGATTAGAATGCAATACCTTGAGCATACGGTGTCAGATTGAGGTGAAACAAACGTTGTATGATTAAGAACAACAAGCACTTCGACTTGATGCCTATTTCAAGAATTTCTGGGCATTTTCATTTTTGAGCTAAAATTTGATCACCTGATCAAGGGAATTTTAACCTCAAATATCTTGGTACACAACACTTCATTTTTACTGTGCTTCCCAATTGATTTGTCCCCTAGGGGCTAGTTAATCCCAATTCATTAACAAACAGTAATTTACCAACAAAAATATAATTCTAATTGATAATTTCTATAGAGAAGCATTATGTTATACATAAGTATGTTCGATAATATATAACTTTTGTGTATTTTCAAATTTATTAATAATTTTTATTTATTTTATAGAGATAATGATAATAATATAATTTGTTAATTAATTTAAATGATTTGTAATGTGGTAGTTTGTATCATTAAATATATATTAAATTGGTTATTTATAAGACTTATTGATGTGCTTATGTTGATTAATGTCAAGCTAAGAGGGTTGAGTTACGATCATCTTGTGGTGAAATATGTATACGCACCATGTTAATATTTCTAGTACATAGTCTAAGACTAAGGCTTGAATAGAGAATAGTAGATGTTTTAGACATCAGTTTAACCACTTATATTTAAGTAATTTATTTTGTAATGAGCATGTTGTTTTGTTATTGTGGTGTGTTTTATATGAAGTAAAAAGGTAAATGCGAAATGTGTGATATAAATTCACCAAAAAGGATTAGGACTATTTAATAAATATTTGCCTGGGAAGGAAGGTAGGTGCAATAGATGCCTTTGGTCTATCTAGAGGTTTGGTTGTGTTATGGGATCCTCATATCATTAATTTCTGAGCATTCCAATATTTTACAAGGATAATTGTAATGGTTTTTTCCATGGGTTCTAATACACACCTCCATATATTGATATATATGCTCCCTATTCATCCATACATGATTTTTGGAATCATCTGAAATCTTATAGGCTTTTACAGATATGCTCTCTTATCATGGCAAGGGACCTAAAATTTATTGTGTTTGCAAAAGAGATATGGGGCTCAAAATGTAAATTGGATTGATTGGGGGACTACTTCAAAATTTTCTTTGGGAAAAAATTTCTTGTGGACATCATCCTTGATCTAATTATGCCTACTTGGAGGAATGGCTGTTCTGGTGTAAATGAGATTTTGAAGTGCCTTGATCGCTTCCTTGTTCATGAAAGTCTGATGGAACATCTTGGTTTTATGTGATCATGGGTTTCCTCTACTTTATTATCATATCATAATTTGATTGTCCTTCAATGGAAAGGAGAATATTATTATCAAGGCATTCCTTTTAATTTTAATCATGCATTCCTAATGAAAAAGGAATTTGAATATTTGGTGTGGGATACTTGGAGGAAAACATCTTATAATCTGTAGATCTCACATATGGATATGTTTTTCTAGAATCTTAAGAATCTAAAAAAGGTGGTAATAATTTGGAAGTAGGATAAAAAAAAGACCAACATCTAAGATTTGTATGTCATTAACAGAGTAAAGGAATTATTAGACCCTTTTGGGCTAGGCTACATCACAAAAGCACAAAAAATGGATGCCATAGAGCTTGAAGAAAAAAAGAGCAAAATCTTAAGGTTATAAGCGAATCATGACAACTTAAAATTCATGTGATTTAGATTGAAAGGGGGAACAAAATTTCTAAATTCTTTCATAAATTTTCCACAAAAAGAATGAGAGAGAATACCATATGGGGATTGATGGATGGCATTGGAAGACATTAATTCTCAAGAACAACTTCATAAAAAGGTTGCAAACTTTTTTGGTAATCAATATCGAGGCAGGACATGAGTGGACATAGAGAATTAGATAGAATACATCCAGTTATTTCTTAAAAAATTTAGTGAGGAGGAAAATGATTATTTTTGGAGGCCAGTCACTTTTGATGAATTGGATTCAGTCCTTAAGTCTATGGCCAAAGACAAAATTTTGGGACCCGAAGACTAGTCTGTCAAGTTATTTCTCCACTTCCTGGAAATCATGGGCCCTAATATACTTTCTACGGTGGAGGAAGCAAGGAATTTATGTCCTATATCTGGTTCTTTAAACACCACATTCATCGCTCTTATCCCCAAAGAGTCTAATGCCTCCACTTTTTCATATTGTAGACCCATCTCACTTTGCAATTTCGCTTATAAGTTGATATCCAAGATCATAGTTGTTACACGTCATTTTGTCGCATTAGGAAAATGACTGTCAGTTTGGATCTTTCGCTATCCATCAAATTGTTCCAAAGAATCCCTATGCAAGGATAGAACCCAAAATATCCCAAACGGAATGAAATTCCTAGATATCAAGGCTCAAAAACCTAATTTTGGCTTTATGCACAGTTTCGTAGTCCATTTCTGCACATACACATAAGAGTCCATTAGGAATTGCGCTAAAGTGTGCTTTTTCTGACACTATGGGCTGCGCACATGACTAAACACAAGTAAAAATAAAAATTAAAGTCTAGAAGCATTGTTAGTCGAATATTTCCCAACTATCAAGCTTTGAATGGATGCCTATTTATCCCTAATCCCTCCCATCATGGAGCTACTTCCCTCTCTTTGTGGAACTCTTATCCCACGTGTGTGGATCTGATCCCTTAGGAAGTGGATCCCAAACTTCCTCCTTTTGGACTATAAAGAAAACACGGGCTAGAAGATTGAGGAGGACAATTGAAGGTAGGATTATGCTGCAGAAATAAGGCTAGAGAGGATTTTCATCCAAGGAGAGGGTTGGAGATTGTGAGAAGAGGCTTGTAACATCAAGGCTTTGAGGTTGTAAGTTTGTTCTCCAGTTTACTTAATAAAAAGAAATTGTTATTTTCTAATCATGTCTTATTTGATATCATTTGTGGGATACCTTGATCACCCACATAGGTTATGATTGATTATTAATTCAATTTATGATACATGTTGAGTTAAGTAGTTCATTTATCTCTCATACTATATACTAGATTCTTTGATCCTTTGTGTGTTTCTGTCTATGTAGATCTCCTTAGAGACATCATGGAGAAGTTGTAGAAAGCATTGGAATGACCTCTAAAGAATCAAGGGGAAGTTGACTATCAAAGGCACTGAAAGGGACTTCATCAGGCATTTCAATAAAATGTTAAGTGATCTCTCTCATATTGTTTGTTTCAATCAATCGTAAGCTAAGGAAAGGTAGTAGTTCTTTCTTGTTTGTTACTATATTTCTTTGAGGTCTAGGGAGATCCATCTTATCTGCAAGAGGGATTAGTCTTCCTAACAATCACATCTTGGATTAAGGATTCTCTATCAAAATTCATTTATCTTGGACAATTTGGTTTCCTAGCCAAAATGAAAATATAGGATGTAGTGGCCATTGCATAAGAATTTTACACACTCATCATGGTAAAAAAGAAGCATGTGTGCCTAATGAAGTTATATCGAGCTAAAGCCAATGATTGTGTTGATTGGGTAGTTTTAAGGATGATTTTACACTAGATTGACCTATACATGAATGTGGTAGATTGGATCATGGCTTGCATCACATTTGTTAATTTTGTTGCATCAATCAATGGGTTCCTTCATCATTCTTCAAGGCTTCAAGAGGTTTAAGGAAAGGTTCTTCTCTCTTCCCTATATTATTCTTGCTAGTCATAGATGGTATGAGTAAGAGGATTTCAGAGGTACAATCTTGTGGTTTTATATCTGGGTGCAAGCTCACGCAGAAAATTACTATCACATAGATTATTTTTTTATGATGATCTTCTCTTAGAGGAGGTGTTTGTCTATGAATCAACTATTATAAATTAGGTTATTTCCTCTTTTGGTGAAGTCTTTGGTATCTATATGAGAAATATCAAACCTTCATTGATTGCAATGGCTCAAGATGAGGAATCAGTTTTGGAGATTTCTAAGATATTCGTTATCTTGATTACTTCTATGGATAGTGGCTTCAAGTATCTTGGTTACATTCTTAAACCAAGCAATTATGGTATAAAATACTAGGAGTGCTTAATCAATAAATTTGAGAATCAGTTCTCTATTTGGTCACACAAATGGTTTAAGGTAGGTTGATCTTGGTCTAGTCGATTTTACAAATTATCTCAGTCTACCAAAGGCATATGTATATGATGCCAAAGAATATCATTAAGCATATAAACTCATTTATTTCTAGATTTATCTGGGTAGGTACGAGGGAAGCTAAAAAGTTTCATATAGTGTGGTTGGAGGATTTATCTATGCAGAAGGAGGATGGGGGATGGGGAATAAAAAAAACATAAGTTTTTGGATGGGATTTGCTAGTAAATATTTTAGGGAGATCCTTATTTGGTAAAGGTATATGGCGGAAAATAATCAAAGAAAAATATCGGAAAAATCAAACGTTCTTGAAGTGGATAAAAGCAAAGGTGTGGGTTCCAAACTCAATTTCATATGGAATAGTTTGATGAAAATAAAGCATTGGTTGATCAGGAACATGAGATGGGAAATTGGTTGAGGCTCAAAGGTGGAGATTGGATTGGATTCTATAAAAAGATTTTTCTAGGAACACATATTACTGGCTCCTCTTATCAAGTATATACACAATTTAGGCATCTATTATTTGAATCAAATTTATATATCATATGATCCTGTGATTGTGTCTCCATCTTGGATGCATTCACAGGATATGGGATGAATTGTTGTCCCGATAGAGACATGGGATAATTATATTAAAAAATGATCGTTAGTAGGTATTGCTTTATCAGAGCATGATGATATTTATCATGGGATGAATTTTGTATAGATGGAGAGATCTTGGTAAAGGAGGCATATTGTTATATTTCCTCGGCTCAACATTCCAATGGGGATCATTGTTGGTTTTAAAAAATTTGGAAGTGGAACCTCCCCCTCAAGCTCAAAGTTTCAGTTGGTTGACCTAGCATAATAGAATCCCTACATGGGAAAATTTCTATAAGAGAGGCTACACTGGACTTGGGAGTTGCGTCATTTGTAACATGAAGCAAGAAGGTGTCATACACTTATTCCTTGAATTCCTTTTGTGTCATGTCTTGTATGGTTTTTGGAACACTATTCATATTTATATCGAATGGAACCATTCTTCTATGGGGGATTTATTATTAGATTGGTTCATGAACTATATAGTATTTCATACTCTCCCTTTTTACATATTCTAGGTCATATGGAGGTGTTGAAATGCAATGATTTTTTAGGGATCTCCTACAAACATCAATAATACTTGTATGAATTTGTGGCACATTTAAGCTAAATTGGGCCTAATTTAGAGAAGGGAAATCCAAGACATATCAAATATGTGGATATTTGACATAGATATCTTGTAGTTTTGTTTGATGAGGCAACTCATAATAATTCATGTGGTTGTGGGGATTCTTTAGTTATTGAACCAGGTACATATTATCATTTCGTTTGGAATGGTTGGACATGAACAAATATCAAGGTTGAGATCATCGCACTTTGGGGGGTTATGTTATGTGCAAAATGGTTGTCTATTGATCTTATAGATGTCTATGGAGACTCTAAAGTGGTCATTGAATGGGTGCTAAGGAGACAAAATGTTGCGTCGCCCATGCTCATAAATTAGATGAATCGTATTAAAATGTTGATTTGTTTTTTTCAAGATCTGACTTTAAACATATTTTCAATGAACAAAATGTGGTTGCAAATGCCTTATCCAAATAGCTTGCAACAAAATTCATGGAGTGATCTCTTTCTCTACTTTTTACAATGACTCTCTCCTTAGAGAGAGGAATATTCCAATTATATATAATCTTTTTGTAAAGATTATTTAACTTCCTTAACTGGATAGTAGTTTGTATTTTTGTATATGTTGAAGTTGGGAAACATTGGATGACAAAAGTATAAACTCAATACATAGATAGATCTTAATATATGGATTATGCAGTCATATGTTTTTGGATATATAGGCTCATATTTGTATAGGGTAGGTGTTTTTTCATGTGGAATACAAGAATATTGTAAGCATGATATAAGAGATATGGAGTATATCTGGACACTTTTTGAAAATGTACACAATTTTTTAATAGAAAGTTTGTTTTTTTTTTCTCTTTGAAAAAAAGCCACCAAAAGGGATGTTGGGGAACACAAGGGCAATATGAGCTCATGAGAGGGAACCATAGGAAATAAATCATTAAAATTATGATTCCATGTATATTTTGGGGGACCGTACATTCCAAGGATCAAAACCACAATATTACATTTCTAGGTACATGTTTAATTCACAAGAATCCCCTCTCAAACTTAGGATATTATACCCTTTTTTAACTCTATAATAGGATAGAAATGGAATAATTCAATGTCCAAGGAAAATCATTTTTATGATACCTTTGTATCTACGAGGCATATTTGTCTTTCAAAAGAACCTTTAATATTTTTCTTTGGGCACATGTCAAAGTTGAGATATTGTAGGAAATATTGTTGTCATTGATGTTAAATATGGGGGAGACTATATCATCCAATATAGAGACTACAAGATGGAGATTGTTCGAATTTTTTTTGGATACCTAGTCCCAATTTTTTCCTTGATTCCCAATTTTGATACCTATCTTTGAAGAATGTTTTACTCAAAATACCTAGCTCAAATGGAGAATAGTATATATGGCTTAAAACATTCTTTTGAGACTTTTTCAATAGTATATGAAACTCCATTTAACTCCATAGGAATGAGGAGATATGAAAGAATCTTTTAGGTTTTTCTAGTAAGAAAGTTATAGGTAGGCCCAACCAATTTTACAATTCAACCCATAAGTGAATATAGAGACAATATAAATAAAGGATAGATGAGTGCATTTGAAGACAATATAAGAAAGAAAATATATGGAGTGTGCCTTAGAAGCTAGGGAATACTTTGTAGGCATTAAAAGTGAAGCAAAAATGTGATTTGTGGAGTGGACAAGTCATCTTGAAATTTTCACTATGAATTTTCTTCTAGGATGTTTCAGACCATGAAACTTAGATGAGATAGAGGAGAAATATTCATGTACCTGTAATATACCACATTCCAAATATCAATACGAAAAAAGTGTGGTGGCTAGGATCATGTAACATGGATATTCAAAATGGAGCAATTCTTTGATCTACATGATGTGCCCCACACAAAATGTACACATTGCATGTTTATATTTAGAACCCAATCAATTTGTGTGGTATTGTTGGCTTTATTCGTGTAAATGAATCATCACTTTGATAATATTTACAGAGGAATTGGTAGCATATTATGAGGATACAAAGAAAAATATTTTCTTTAGCTAATTGATAATTCTCAAACAAAAGGGTTCAATGGAAAAGCACATTAAGGACTTCCAAAGATTGAATATCAAGGTAACTAATATTCCAGAGGAGCATATGATTGATGTTTTCATAATGAATTTAAATATAACATTCAAAATGAGGCTCACCTTTAGGAACCTAATTCATTGGAAAATCATTTAATGTAGCAAGAAAAGTTGAAAGCAAAATTATGGAAACAAGGAGGTCTACCACTCACAACTATAAAGATGAAAGTGTTGTTGCCATAGTCTCCCACATCCTACAAGGTTGACACCACAATAACTAGAGGGAAAAAGGAGAAAAGGAGATTTGTTGTAGTTGTGATAGCAAATACATTAAAAGGTCATAAGTGTGATGGGAATAAATTATTTTACATATATTGTGAAGAGGAGGAAGAAAAGGAACAATAAACATCAAAAGATGAGGATATATATTAGGAACCAACCCTAGAGAAAGAAGAAATGAATCTAACCATATCTTGTAATGCACTAGTGGGAATTTCCACTCCTCAAACTCTCAATATAGAAGGATATATCAATATGAAAAAGGTAATAGTGTTAATTGATTCTGGTAGTACCCATAATTTTAGTCATCGAAAGATAGCCAAGGAAATAAATTGCTTCCTATATCTAGCGTGAGAGTGTTAAGTGATGGTTGAAAATGGAGGAACTATAAATTGCATAGGGAAGTGCCATGATATCAAGCTAACCATGGTAGAATATGGATTGAATAATCCAATTATTTCCATTCCAATGGGTGGTGTTTATGTTATATTATAAGTCCAATGGTTATAATTTTTAGGGATGACAGTTATTTTCAAGAACTTTTCTTGAATTTTTTTTGGAAAGGAAAGGAAATTGAATTAAGGTGTATCACAGGGAAATTGAGGAAGATAATAAGCTCTAATGGAATGACAAATCTTTTAAAGAAAGAAAAATGAGGCGTAATTTCACAATTATGTTCACTAAATGTTCAAACATTGAAATCATCCATTTCTCCAAATATCCAAAGAGCATTGGAGAATCATTCCAAGTTATTTGAGACTCCCAAAGGTCTCCCACCTATTCATGATGATTACCATGCTATTCACTTGATTCCAGAAAGTGTTCCTCCAAACATCATACCTTACAGATATCCCTATAACACATATTTCATTAAATTTGGAATTAAATGGTGGATCTAGAATTTCGAAATAACCAAAAATCTCAATTCTAGTCATTGTCCTTGTAATAAATATTTCCAAATTTAATGAAATATGTTTTCTATGCCCCAAAGAGTGAAATTGAAAGTATGGTTGTAGAAATGATAGAGGTGGGTATAATTCAAGCTAGCCAAAGTTCTTTCTCTTATTCGGTAGTATTGGTGAATAATAAGGATGGAACATGGCGTATGTTTCCAGATTATAGAGAGCTCAATAAGATCATTATTAAAGACAAATTTCCCATTCATGTCAATGATGAATTGTCAGGAAATGGAATTGGTTTTATTTTAATGCAGGAAGGAAGAGCCATTTCTTTTGATGTTAGAAATTAAATAATAGAGAAATGGAACATATAAATATTGCAAAAAAAAAAAATGTGCTTCACCAAATTTGTGTTGTGTCCACCGAGAAACAGTGATTCCTTCCATTTATATTATCCAACCAAACAAAGAGATACAACCTTCAAAAAAATTGTTGTAATTTTCTCTTCACTCTCACACAATCTCTCCTCTTTTCTTCACATAAAGTAATATCCAGTCGCAATACAATTCCATCATATAAATTGAGGGTTGCCTTCTAGGGAAAAAAATCCTAAATTAACATAAGTTTTACAGTTAGGTTATCCACCTAATTAATGACCCATATTGACTATGAAATTTGTAGAAATTCCCATTGTAGCTCAATAGATTATGCAATACACTAAAACACAATACAAGATCTACTTCTACAACACTTTGCGGAAGCTTGATCGAATTGAGCGAGATCAAGAGAACACATATAATTGAGAATGAGAAATCAATCACACATAACACAAAAGAAATATCACGGGGAAAGCCTCAGCCTAAAACCCCAACTCTGTATTATCATACACGTGGAAATATAGTCCGGATTACAAAAAGAATCAGCTCAAAAGCTATCCTTTTCTCTCTGAAATCCCTTTGTTGCTCATAAACAGTCAAAGGCCTCTCTCAAACCTTCTCCTCTGCCATCCAAACATCCTATTTCTTTGCACAATTTTCCTTGGGTTCCAGTGCAACCACTTGTGTGAATTGGCCTCTTCACACACTCACTAACCTCTGATCTAACTGCACAATCCTGAAGGAGATAAATCCTTCTCCATGGATGAGTTTCCTTTATAGGAAAAATCCATCCAAATGATATTATCTGATCTCAACTATGTCTCTGTTTGAATTGACATGCATGAGTTATTCATGAGAGAATATTCAGTTATTTGAATTGCAACAGTTATATGCAAGCATGCATTAACTAACTGAACTCACGTTAATTTAAACAAATTTTTTAAATCAATCTAACTAGAATTGACTCAGTTAACTGAGCCAACTAACTACAAATCAAATTAGAACTCATCCTTATCTCTTTAACTGATGGATAAATTCCTCAATTAATGGAGAAACTATTGCATGTCCCCACATAGACTTCATGTTTGATTTTTCACAACTAATTAACTCATGGTGAATTAATTAATTTATTTTAAAACAACTATTAAGTTCAAATTCGAATTTTACTTCCTATTTTAGTCTGGGGACTGACTAAAAATAGGAATCCATCTCGAACTGCTAAAAATAGAGTGCTATTTTTAGCACTTCCATTTTTCATTCCTTGTTGCTCATTCTAGCACTAGTACCCAAACTGTTATTTATAGCAGTGCTATTTTTAGCATTTCTTGTTGCCATTTTCAACACTCCCCCTCAACAAGAAAGGCTTCAACTCAAACCCGATCTTGTACCTTTGGAATGTTCTGCATGCAACACTTCTACCAAGTGTGGTTGCTCCAGCAACTCTAGAAACAAAAAAAGCTCCCAAATGACCTCTCTGTTGGGCTAGAAACATACTTTGATGCTGAAGCTCCCTTTGCCAATGACAAGTGATCCTTCTCTGAACTCTGAGCTACTATAACACTCCATGCATCTTGCACCATTTCACACCTCTCTGTGCCATCCTGCACTAGTGAAATACTCCTATGCCTCTCGCATTGTTGCAGCCTGCTAGCTCTACACTGTAGCTCTCTCTACCACTCCATCCGCATCTGTCTCTACCCACTCAGCCAGTCCTGCTATTCCTCATCAAGGCTGTCGTAGAAAAGTCGAATCAAAGAGGTTGGGTACCTCAAGGATCATGCCCCTATTCCAACCTTCTTGGGATGATCACTCCACATTGCCCCACCTCCTACTTGAGGTATGGATGCATGTGATCACTCTGCCCACATGGCTCAAAATTTCCCCCTATTGGAGGTCTCTGCATGAGTAGATGTCTCTACTCGAGCTCCTCTCAACTTCTCTAATTGTGGCTACTCCACAACCTCCTAAAGCTGCTTCACCAATCGTGGCTCCTCCACAATCGTCTGAGACTTCTTCTAGTGCTACATATTGAGACGTAATGTATTCTCCCTCTCAATCACCAAGTCTCCATCAGTTGCCTTGCTCCTTAAGGCTTTCCATGCATCTTGAACCTCAAGAGCATACATGTTCTTGACCCATGAACTAATCTGCTTCACTTGTCTAGTGATGATGTGTCTAAGGAAAACCTTTCCCTTATTGAAGACTACATCATAGCCTCTATCTTCTAGCATCGCAATCGACACCAAATTTCTCTTCAATCCTGGTACATACTTGACATTGGTCAAGGTAATGCGAGCTCCATGCTCGCTCTGAAAAACAACCGTGCCTACACCTGCGAAACTTACTTTTCATCATTACCCATCGCTATGAGTATCTGGAGATATTTCTCCTCCAAAGTACTGAACAAAATCTTGATGCCGGTCATGTGGAAAGAAGCTCCACTGTCAAGAAACCAACCACTTCCCACCATGGATGAAACCATGCATGTGAATAGTGTTAAATCCAACTCGAACTGTGAGGTCAATGCCTCACCTTCTGATCCTTCCATGGATCCCTTCTAATCCTTCCACGGATCCCTTCTTGGATTTCTTTAGTGGACAATTTGTAGCAAAATGGCTCACCTTATGGAAACGAAAGCATCACACTTTCGATTTGCAAACTTCTTCCCACCTTGGGAAGAAATAGATTGGGAAAGACAATCCTTCTCCTTCCCCTTCTTCACCTTACTCCTAAGGCACAATTTTCTTAATCCTCCATGGATGAAGAACCATCTTTGGTGCTTCTTCTTATCTCCTCCTACATCAGATCCAACCAAATTCATTCCCAATCTGGCAGTTTCTCTCTACCATTAACTGAGTCGTGGAAGCTATGCCAGCTCTTAGGAAAACTGAGGAGTGCAAGACTCACCATGTCGTCATCAGCTGTCGCGATCCCTACATTTCCAAGCTCATCCATGCATGTGGTGAGCTTGTTATTGATATGTAGAGATCATGTCCCCCTTTTCACACTTGATCTTCTGAAGCTTGTCCTTCAGCGCCAACTTCCTCTGATTGGTGCTATTTTGATATAGATCTTTCAATGTTTTCCACATTGAAAATGGTGTCTCCTTCCCATGGAGGCTCGAGAAAATGTGGTCTCGAACTCCCTCCAGGAGGATTCTCCTTGCTCTAGCCACACATTTCTTCCATTCCACCAGTTGAGTAGCATCAGTCAGCTTGGGGACTTCTTGATCAATGAAGTCCTTTAGACCATTATCCTTTAATACTGCTTCCATGCGATCCTTCCAGGCTATATAATTCGAGCTTCCACCAAGGGCATACTCAAGTCTTAAATCACTAAACGCCATAAGTGAGATAGAGAAGTGATAATAACTCAATTTCTATATTCAGGAACCAAAATTTGAACTTCTCCTTCTTGTATACTGTTCTTTGCCTTGATAACCTTTGCTCTGATACCATGTAGAAATTCCCACTGTAGATCAATAGATTATGCAATATACTAAAACACAATACAAGATCTACTTCTACAACACTTTGCGGAAGCTTAATCGAATTGAGCAAGATCAAGAGAACACATATAACTGAGAATGAGAAATCAATCACACATAACATAGAAGAAATGTCACGGGGAAAGCCTCAGCCTAAAACCCCGACTCTGTATTATCATACAAGTGGAAATATAGTCTGAATTACAAAAAGGATCAGCTCACAAGCTATCCTGTTCTCTTTGCAATCCCTCTGCTGCTCATAGAGAGTCAAAGGTCTCTCTCAAACCTTCTCCTCTGCTCTCCAAGCCTCCTATTTCTTTGTGAAATTTTCCTTGGGGTCCAGTGTAGCCACTTGTGTGAATTGGCCTCTTCACACACTCACTAACCTCTGATCTAACTGCGCAATCCTGAAGGAGATAAATCCTTCTCCATGGATGAGTTTCCTTTATAGGAAAAATCCATCCAACTGATAGTACACTATCCCTCCTCTGATCTCAACTGGGACTCTATCTAAACTAACATGCATGAGTTATTCATGAGAGAATATTCAGTTATATGCAAGTATGCATTAGCTAACTGAACTCACATTAATTTAAACAAATTGTTTAAATCAATAAATGAACTTGACTCAGTTAATTGAGCCAACTAATTACAACTCAAATTAGAACTCATCCTTATATCTTTAACTAATGGATAAATTCCTCAATTAATGGAGAAACAGTTGCATGTCCCACATAGACTTCATGTTTGATTTTTCACAACTAATTAACTCATGGTGAATTAATTAATTTATTTTCAAATCGTTGTTAAGTTCAAATTCAAATTTTACTTCCTATTTTAGTCCAGGGACTGACTAAAAATTGGAATCCATCCCGAACTGCTAAAAATATTTATTTTTAGCACTTCCATTTTTCATTCCATGTTTCTCAATCTAGCACTGGTACCCAAACTGCTATTTATAATAGTGCTATTTTTAGCATTTCTTGTTGCCATTTTCAACACTCCCTCTCAACAAGAAAGGCTTCAACTCAAACCCAATTCTGTACCTTTGGAATGTTCTGCATGCAACACTTCTACGAAGTGTGGTTGCTCCAACAACTCTAGAAACAAAAAAAACTCCCAACTGACCTCTCTGTTGGGCTAGAAACATACTCTGATGTTGAAGCTCCCTCTGTCGTTGACAAGTGATCCCTCTCTAAACTTTGAGTTGCTACAACACTTCATGCATCTCACTGTTGCACACCTCTCTCTGCCATCCTACACTGGCGCAACACTTCTGTGCCTCTCGCATTGTTGTAGCCTGCTAGCTCTGCATTGTGTTGGGATTCCTGCACTGTAGCTCTCTCTACCACTCCATTTGGATTTGTCTCTACCCACTCGGCCAGTCCTGTGACTCCTCATCAGGGCTCCCATAGAAAAGTCAAATCAAAGAGGTTAGGTACCTCAAGGATCCTACCCTTATTCTAGCCTTCTTGGGATGATCACTCCACATCGCCCCACCTCCTACCTAGAGGTATGGATGCATGTGATCCCTCTGCCCACCTGGCTCAAAATTTCCCCCTAATAGAGGTCTCTGCATGAGTAGATGTCTCTACTCGATCTCCTCTCAGCTTCTCTAGTTGTGGCTGCTCCACAACCTCTTGAAGTTGCTTCACCAATTGTAGCTCCTCCACAATTGGTAATGTACTCTCCCTCTCAACCACCAAGTCTCCATCAGTTGCCTTGCTCCTCAAGGCTTTGCATGCATCTTGAACCTCAAAAGCATACAAGTTCTTGACTCGTGAAATGATCTGCTTCACTTGTCTAGCGATGATGTGTCTAAGGAAAACCTTTCCCTTACTGAAGACTACATCATAGCCTCTATCT
>APFE031408417.1:78187-99865 GCA_000404065.3 Pinus taeda
ACATGCATGAGTTATTCATGAGAGAATATTCAATTATCTGAAGTGCAACAGTTATATGCAAGCATGCATTAACTAACTGAACTCACATTAATTTAAACAAACTGTTTAAATAAATCTAACTCGACTTGCCTCAGTTAACTGAGCCAACTAATTACAACTCAAATTAGAACTCATCATTATCTCTTTAACTGATGGATAAATTCCTCAATTAATGGAGAAACTGTTGCATGTCCCCACATAGACTTCATGTTTGATTTTTCACAACTAATTAACTTATGGTGAATTAATTAATTTTTATTCAGACAACTATTAAGTTCAAATTCGAATTTTACTTCCTATTTTAGTCCAGGGACTAACTAAAAATAGGAATCCATCCCGAACTGCTAAAAATAGAATTCTATTTTTAGCACTTCCATTTTTCATTCCTTGTTGCTCAATGCAGCACTGGTACCCAAACTGCTATTTATAGCAATGCTATTTTTAGCACTTCTATTTTTAGCATTTCTTGTTGCATTAGGAGGTTGTGGAGTAGCCGCAACTGGAGAAGTTGAGAGGAGATCAAGTGGAGGCATCCACTCATGCAGAGACAATATTTTACAAGGAAAATTTTCATCTAATTTTCGCTTTAGGGGGGCTCCAAAGAATTACAGCCCCTCCCCTCCTGCATCAAGGATTGGAATACACATGTGGTTGAAAAGAAACCTATGAATCAAGAAGATAGTCAAGCTTCACACCCAACATTTTAAATTCATCCAATCAAGGGAAAATATTTAGACAAACCTATTTATGAGAAGGGAATGTTGGAAATACTACATGCCCTGAAGCAATGGCACCCTCGTTTAATGGGAAGACACTTCAAGGTAAAAACAGATCATGATAGTCTTAAACACTTTCTAGAATGAATATTATTTTCAAAAGAGTGGCAAAAATAGGTCACAAAGATGTTGGGTTATGAATTTGAAATTATCTACAAAACAGGGAACAAAAATGTTGTTGTTGATGCACTCTCAAGAACGGATGAGAATGTGGAAGTATTTCTATGTGTCATTTCTATTATCTAACCTAATTTAACAAGTAAAGCAAGGGATGAATGGAAAAATGACGAAGAAGCGTGGACACGTTCAAAAGTTACCACAAAGATCTTAGTATATTTGATACATTTATCTGAAAAATGATTTATTATGGTACAAAGATCACTTATATCTATGTAAGAATTCCCAAATAAAACAAAATATTATTTTGTACTTGCACACCTCTCCTTTAGGAGGGCACTCAAGATTTTTAATAGCTTACCACAAGGTCAAGAAGGATTTGTTTTTGGGATGGCCTTAAATTTGATATTTAGAAGTTTGTGGTAGAATGTTTGGTTTTCCAACAAAATAATGTTGAGACAATTAACATCCCAAGTTTGTTACAAACTTTAGACTTTCCAAGTCAACATTGGGAGGAGGTCTCAACGGATTTTATCACAGGTTTACCCAAGTTTGAAGGAAAGAGTGTCATCATGGTGGTAGTTGATAGACTTACCAAGTATGCACATTTTGGTGCACTAGATCATCCTTTCAAATCCATTACAATTGCTAATTCATTTTTGGAAACAATTCAAAAGCTACATGGAAACCCAAAGATTGTTCTAAGTGATAGAGATCCTATTTTCAATTCAAATTTTTGGACAAAATTATTTTCTTGTCTTAGTACTCAATTAGCTCATAGTTCATCTTATCATCCTCAGTTTGATATGAAAACTAAGATAGTGAACAAATGTTTGAAAGGATATCTTTGAACATTTCAACTATTGCAGCAACTGGAAATTATTCTTCTAAGTAATTTATTATTAAGCATTTTGTTTGCTACAACAAACAATGAATAAGATCACAACTACAATTTTCACCATAAAAATGTTGCAGAAAATAAAATGTTAGAAACTGAGAAATATAGAGCACACACACAAAAATATGACATTGTTATCCCCATAAAAGCATAATGTGGGAAAGTCGGTGCAATATTTGATGGTTTTATTATTATACAACAATGAGAAATTTTGAATACAAGTAGATGCCAAAAACTAGCAATCCTCTACAAGATAAAATAGCCACAAAAATTAGTGAGACAAATATTTCCTCACCCAACACTGATTCAAAACCAAATATGGCACCAACTTGGCTGCTTAAACCCCCCATGTCAGACTTTGCACATGCCTTGCATAGTCCATCTCACGCACTTCCTAGAAGATTCTATAATCAAGTTGTCAAGCCCAACTCAACCTCTGAAAATGACTCACTAGCCCCTCCAAAAAATCTCTCGGCCTCCAGCAACTGAATCAATCCTCACTCCAGGTAAATTGAACTCTACTTTTTAAGCTGCCTCTGTAGTCCTTATGCAGTCTCAATAAGGAAACTCGTCCCTCCAGCAACTGACTCTCTGGAACTAGAAATATTCCTCCAGACTCACTGTCTCTACCCCTCACTATCTCTGCATCCTGTCTCTGGCTTGAACTTCTCTCTATTGAGTCAATGCTGCTAGGAAACTCGATCTCTACCAAGGAACTCAACCTCAAGTGCGTTTCTCCTCAAACCCATCAACCTCCTCTTATAATCTCTAGTTAGGTCACCAATGACTATGATTAATTCGTTATCGATGGTTGAGATCATTTATGAGTTGGTCCATGTGATTTTCTAGAGAAATCTCACCTTTCTCAATTAATTATCGTTAATTAATCATTTTCCCTAAGTTAGACTTAGGAAACAATTAATTACTGACTAATTAACTTGATTGAGCTACTTCTAGGTGGATTTTCTAGAAACAATTTTAGGGTTTTGGAGTCCTAGTGTTTCTTAACCTCTCTGACCAAATTTGAGAGTAGAACACCATCCAATGCTACAAAAATAACACTGCCTCTTAATGAGGAAGGTGTTCTCCAATTGTCTGATAACATGTTAGGTCCCTATAATACTAGTGTATTCCCCCATTATTATTGTCATTGTAGCCCATTATTGTTATTTTTGTACCCATGTTTTCCACATATTGTTATTATTGTGCTCCATAGAGGCCCACTATTTTTTTTTGTGCCCTTACATTATTATTGTTATGTCGGCTTTGACTATATTGTGACCCCTTAGACTCCTATATATAAAAATGAGGATTTGTCATTTGAATCATCTAAGAATTGTTTATTTGTGTAATGTAAAGGAGGTTTTTCCCTAGAAGAGGATAATTTTGAAATATTTGATCTATCTCTTCTTTTATTTTGTGTGTTGGTTGCATAACATTTGGTATTAGAGCTTTGGATTCTAGGGTTTCACTGCTTCAAACAGATCATCGTGGAATTGCCACTATACATTTTTCTAAGAAGCTTCAAATGCTGAAATTAAAACCCATTTGAGCCTAAATGGTGGTCAGCCTTGTATATGAATTTTAGATCTTGTCTCTCAATATTTTTGGAGATATGAGCCAAGGAAATTAGGGTTTTTGCAGGCTCCAGAATTCGATCTCAAACATGTGACCTTGGAAAATTCGTCACAAATTTCTCTCTGAGAATCAGATTCAAATTTTATAAAATGTTATAGAAATAGGATGGCTTGTTGTTTGTAGGGTATCATCTTTAGGGTCGAAGGTCAAAACAATGACACATTTCACTTCAGACAATTTCGCTCTACTGAACTAGTCTATAATCAATTCATCGTGGTATATTTGACATGACTATTTCCTGGAGAGTCTAATCTCGATCAGACTTGTGGGTTTGGAAAGATGCCTCATAGGGCTACCATAGGATGAAATTTCAGACCTTGGAGACCTGAAATTACAGAGATACATCAGATTCAAGATTGAGCTCCTACAAAGCGAAAAAAAAAGGTGTATAGTTTTTTTAAAATTTGCATACGTTTTATTTGAGAAAGTAGATTGAATTTATTCAAAGGAAATTGTGAAACATATTTATCATTAATTGATGAACTAAAAAAATAAAATGGTAACACCTAGTAAGCAACCTGGAATCTCTACTATGACACATGAAGAAGAGGGAGAAATGCAACATGATATATCAAAATTACAAGACCAAGTGAAACAAATTTCATTCTCACAAAAAGTAACTGAAGCTAGAATAGATGGTTTAAAGAATGGAATGAAATATGGTATGGATGGAATGGAAGCTAAATTGGATGGTATAGAAGAAATACTTAGAGGCAACATGGAATATTTGAAGATAGATTTGACAAAGTTGCTACAAAAAATGCTTCATAATGGCGAAAGGGTAGTAAAGGAAACTCATGATGAGAAAAAAAGAAATGTTAATCATGATTTCGTACACTCTAATGTTGGATTTAAGACCCATCACATTCCAAAGATTGATATGAGGAAATTTTATGGAAAGAATCCTATAACATGGATACTACAGATGGAGCAATATTTCAAACTCCATAATGTGCAAAACACACAAAAGGTACACATTGCAACTTTATATTTGGAACCCAATTAGTTTGTATGGTATCGCTGAATTTTATCTCCTAAACAAATTTTCACTTGGTAATTTTTTACGTTGGAAATGATGACACATTATGAAGATACGAAGAGAAACACCTTCTTTAGCCAATTGATAAATGTCAAACAAAAGGGTGCAATGGTGGAGCACATTGAGGACTTCCAAAAATTGAATATAAGGGTAAATGATATTCTAGAGGAGCATAGGATTGATGTGTTCATAGGGTCTTTAAAAGATAATATCCAAAATGATGTTCGCCTTTAGGAACTTGATTCATTGGATAAGGCATTCAAGTTGGCAAGAAAAATTGAAAGCAAAATTATGGCAACAAGAAAGCCTACCACTCACAACTATAAAGATGGAAGTGTTGTTGCCCCTAGCCTTCCACAACCTACAAGGTTGACACCATAAAAATTGGAATAAAAAAGAGCAAAAGGACTTTGTTATAGTTGTGATAGAAAATACACTAAAGGTCATAAGTGTGTTGAGAAGAAATTATTTTACATAGATTATGAAGAGGAGGAAGAAAATGAACAAGAAATTTCAAAAGAAGAGGATATACACCAGGAACCAACCCTAGAGAAAGAAGAAATGAATCCGACCATATCTTGTAATGCATTGGCAGGAATTATCACTCCTCAAGCTCTCAAGGTAGAAGGATATATCAAGAAGAAAAAGTTAATAGTGCTGATTGATATGGGTAGTACCCATAATTTTATTCATTGTAAGATAGCCAAGGAATTGAATTGATTCCTATATGAAGCAACAGAATGTCAAGCGATGGCTACAAATGGAGGAACCATAAATTGCTATGGAAAGTGCCATAATATCAAGCTATCCATGGGAGAATATGTATTTAATAGTCCAATTCTTTCCATTCCAATGGGTGGTGCTGATGTTGTACTAGGAGTTTAATGGCTACAATCTTTGGGTACAATAACATTTAATTTTCAAGAACTTTTCTTGAAGTTTTTTTGGGAAGGAAAGGAATTTGACTTAAGGGGTATCATAATGAAACCGGGAAAGATAATTAGCTCTAACGACATGAAAAAAGATTCTAAAGAAATAAAAATTGGGCATAAGTGCTTAATTATGTTCACTAGAGGTTCACACATCGAAATCATCCATTTCTCCAGATCTCCAAAAAGTCTTGGATAATAATTCCAAGGTATTTGAGACTCCCAAAGGTCTCCCACCTATTCGTGATCATTATCATGTTATTCATTTGATCCCAAGAAGTGTTCCTCCAAAAATTAGGCCTTAGAGATATCCCTATGCCCAAAAGAGTGAAATTGAACATATGGTAGAAGAAATGCAAGAGGCTGGTAAAATTCATCCTAGTCAAAGTTCTCTCTCTGCTCGAGTAGTATTGGTGCACAAGAAGGATGGATCATGGTGCATATGTCTAGATTATAGGGAGCTCAAAAAGCTCACTATTAAAGATAAATTTCCCATTCCTTTCATTAATGAATTATTGGATGAATTACATGGTGAAATTTACTTCACCAAGTTGGATCTTCATTTAGGATATCATCAAATTAGAATGAATACTGAGGACATTTTGAAAACAACATTTAGAACTCATGAGGGTCATTATGAATTTTTTTTCATGCCTTTCGGCCTTACCAATTCACCTTCTACATTTCAAGGTTTGATGAATTGCATTTTCAAACCCTTCCTTAGAAAATTTGTGTTCGTATTTTTTGATGATATACTATTCTACAACAAGTCTTGGAAGGATCATGTTCAACATGTTGACAGGGTACTCAAACTATTGGAGAAGAAACAACTATATGAAAAAAGCTCCAAATGTTTCCTTGGAGTATAGGAGGTGGAATGTCTAGTTCATATTGTATCTCATGAAGGTGTTAAGGTAGACCCTAACAAAATTAAAGCCATTAATGAATGGAAACTCCCCACATCCATAAAGCATCTGTGAGGATTTTCAGCTTGATAGGGTATTATCGCAAGTTTGTTAAGAATTATGGGAGAATAGCAGCACCTTTAACAACATTACTGAAGAAAGATGCATTTTCTTGGACTCCAGAAGCAACAAAGGCCTTTGAACATCTTAAAGAGGCAATGTGCCAAGCACTGGTCTTAGCTATGCCAAACTTCAAAAGAATCTCTATTGTGGAATGTGATGCATCAGGAAATGGAATTGGTGTTTTTCTAAAGCAAGAAGGAATAACCATTTCTTTTGAAAGTCGTCCAATCAAAGGAAAGTATTTACACAAAGCTATTTATGATAAGGAAATGTTGGAAATACTACATGCACTTAAGAAATGATGACCTTACCTAATGGGAAGACACTTCAAGGTAAAAACGGATCATGATAGTCTTAAATACTTTTTAGAACAAAGATTATCTTTAGAAGAACAGAAAAAATGGGTCACAAAGATGTTGGCTTATTCGTTTGAAATCATCTATAAAAAAGGGAAGAAAAATTTTGTTGCAGATGCACTCTCAAGAAAGGATAAGGACGTGGAAGCATTGCTTTGTGCCATTTCTATTATCCAACCAGATTGGATAAACGAAGAAAGGAATGAATGGAAGAATGATGAAGAAGTGTGGGCACTGATTCAAAAGCAACAACAAGATCATGTACATTTCATACATTTAGTTGGAAAAATGATTCATTATGGTACAAAAATCGCTTATACCTCTATAAGAATTCCCAACTCAAACAAAATATTCTTCTAGAATTGCACACCTCTCCCTTAGGAGGGCACTAGAGATTTTTAAAAACTTACCATAGGTTTAAGAAGGATTTTTTTTGGATGGCCTTAAATATGGGATTCAAAAGTTTTTGGTGAATGATTGATTTTCCAATAAAATAAAGTTGCGAAAATTAAGACCCCGGGTTTGTTACAACCTTTATCCATTCCAAGTCAACGTTGGGAAGAGGTTTCAATGGATTTTATCACAAGTTTACCCAAGTCTGAAGGAAAAAGTGTCATCATGGTGGTAATTGATAGAGTTACCAATTACACACACTTTTGTGCATTATCTCATCCATTTAAAGCCAGTATAGTTGCTACTACATTTATGGAAACAATTCAACAGCTACATGGAAACCCAAAGATTATTGTAAGTGACAGAGATCCCATTTTCACTAAAAAAATTTGGATGGAATTATTTTCTTGTCTAGGTAATGTTGTGTTATTCAAAAACCCCCCCATTTGTTAATATAATAGCTAATATTCTATTAATAAATAGGGACCCTTGATAAAACCCTTCAAAAAACAAATTTATCATTTAGACACATTATTTTAAAATTTTGGAATAAAGTAAGATATCTAGTCAAAAACCCTTTGAAAGCTACCAATACTTGCCTTTTCACATATCACTGGACCAAGTGTATCAAAATCCTTATTAAAAAGGAAAACTCATAAAATGTGATCTAAAGGAATCACCAAGCTTAACCTAGATGTCATTAGGTTTTTTCATTAAAAACTAGGTCCTAAGGCATGTCCTATTAAAATAAAGCTCGTATCACATATCGCCATTCACAAAAGGCGCACCCTCACGAAGTATGTTGAAACATGTGAAATGCGATATTGCGATGACACGATCAACCTTATTGGATCATGTGAGAAACACTTAAGAAAAGTCTGGAACCTTACAAACCGCGTGATGTTGCGAAATGCGAAAAAAGCCCGGACCCGATTAAAGCCCATGTTATTAAGTAACACTTAAGTTTGCTGTGCAAATGAAAAATATTTATAAGGTAAAATCCCATCAAACAGGCTACGCTTTAAAACAATAAATAACGTCCTGCATCTTGCATCCCGCAAGAACGTAAGGAACTTTAAGAAAGTGCACAATAAAAAGGAGATAATGTGATTTGCGATATTGCATCGCAATCGCAAAATCGACATTCTCGCAACTAAAACTCGTAACCTTAAAAGTTTCCTTTCTCGACTTATGATGCAAAACATTAATGAGAAATAATGGAAATGATAAGGAACCATTAATGGGTATTTGGTATGGATTAATGGCATTTATGTTTGAAAAGCGGCTCGACATGATACAATATCTTTTCATCTCCATTTAATTAAAACTCCTTTCTTGTCACCTTTTCAAGGTTGTCTGTATCATTTATTCTCATTTTTATTCTTGCTTGTGTCTATTCGATATCTTTTGCTTTACTCCATTTCAGGAAAAATCCACAGGAAGAGTTGTTAAGAGCAATGGCAAAGAGGGGAAAGGCAGTTGCATTTGAAAAGTCAAAAATATTTTCTCTGATACTATGTGCAATAGAGATGGAGGAACTTAAACATGGGAAGCCATGTATGATTTGGTAGAGGAGGAAAAACCAAGGCCTTTGGTAGCAAAGGCCACAACTGATGCTCATGATTCCTTTGACACCTCCTACTTCGAGACAACATGCTCGTTTCTACACCGCATATCCGTAAGGCAGAAGATAATCCCATATACAGATATGGTCAAGTGGATAATTGTTGTGGTGGACGTCTCGGATAGAGAGTTCAAGAATCACAGGAAAGAGGTTATGGGATATTTTCAGCAAATATCCTAAGACTTATGTACAATTTACCAAAGCCACAAAAGCTCTACAATAAACAGTCCCTCGAGGAATTTGCTAAGGAGAATGAAGACCCAGAAGAGGTTGTGTGGGCCTGGACATCAAGTGAAGGCAAGATCAAATGGGATAAGATGGGTATGTATTCTACGACATCTATCTCCCCCCCTATAGTTTTGTATCAGCCATGATATGTAGATTGTTCGGTAAACCCGATAGTACCAAATTTTCCCCAGAGTGGCTGCCATTAACAGATGCAGCTGTGAATGCAACAATAATGAATTGGGCTCAGATTTTGTCTGATAATTTGGTGAAATCCATTATGGAGTATAGAAGAAAAAGAAGTCCCTCTATAAGGGTTTATCACCCATTTTTCATGAGTGCCTTTGTAATGGATGAATTTGTTTTAGCTCTAAATTCCCTATTATGGGATGGAAGTGGACTGTGCAAGACCCGCTTCCTATCCATGTGTACCATAAGAATTTGTTGGAGTCTCAGTTTCACCCCCATTTTTACAATATTTGTTAAGGAGTTATGCTGCCTATCCATAAACAAGTCTACAACACAATTGCCCCTAGGTTTTCCAAAGAAGTTGATATCTTACATGTAGCCAAATGGTTTGGGGAGGAGATATTTACCTATACCATAGTATTTGGGAGCATTGCTTCACTGCATGTCCTCCCATACTATGTCCCAGACAAGTTAATGGCCAGGGAGATAGTCTACCAAATGGCAAGGGAAGGTGGGTTGAGCAGAGGGTTGAAAGAACAGAAGAAGGCCATTTTGCCTACATTTCTATTGCAATGTAGTGCATTTGCACTACATGATTTTGGACATGCATGCAAAGAGGCAGAGATTATGAAATCTCTGAAATTAGCTACATTCCTAGGAAGGTAGTATGACCTAAATGGCACTGCTAAGGACTTCACTAATATGGTGAAAGTGAAACCATTCACCCATGAGGAAGGCGCCTTTGATGACCTCTTCCTACAAAAAGAAACTTTTTATAAGTAAGGCATATGGAATCATTACTTTTTACCCCAAATGATGTTAAATATTTCCACATGTACAGAAAGGGGAGATTATTGCAGGTCCCATTAGACCTACTACAGATTGAACAAATAAGGGAGACAACTCCTAGTGTAAGCTTGGAAGACAACTCCAAAGAGAATTATGAAGAAGAGACCTAGGAAAGATCTACTCATGAGTTAGAGAGCTTAGAGCAACAGTC
The DNA here is from genome assembly GCA_000404065.3 of Pinus taeda. NCBI lineage: Eukaryota > Viridiplantae > Streptophyta > Pinopsida > Pinales > Pinaceae > Pinus > Pinus taeda. The sequence goes on from APFE031408417.1 coordinate 88,439, forward strand.
TCAAAATGGGGACACATCCGGAACTACAGACGAAACAACCGAGAAAAATTCGGTAAAGAAACAGGCATAAGTTCACTCTACTTCAACTCAGTCAGCAAAATCCCCAATTATTGATTTGGAAAAGGAATGGGAACATTTCAACAAGAAACTTCACACAAATTAACAAACATCTGAGATACAGACTCCTAAGTAAAATTCAACTCAAGAAACAATAGTGGAGAAAACTGTAGGCACTCAAGATGTTGAGCTCATTCCTGCCAGCCCCACTTCAGAAATTATTTTGAGAATTGAGGAAATTCATCCATTAGATGTATTTAATATTCCTACCTCACAAAACTGTTGCAATTTGTAGGAGCCTATGCTACAACAACCATTGACAAAGCAACAGAGGTCTAAATGTTGCTTAGAGAAAAATAACAAAAGATTATGTTATTGGAACAACAATTAGATCAGGAGAAATCCAATCCACAAGCAAAGTTACAAGTAGCCTAGCTCCAGCAGGAATTTGAATAGATGCAAATACAACATCAGGCTAGCCTAGTGGAGAGAGATGCGCAGTTACAAGCTATAACAGAGAAGTATAAATACAATCTGTGAATCGATGAGTTCATAAAGGAAGCACTCAATCTTAACTCCCAACTAATGCAACAAAAGGAAGTTCTATGCTAGAAAGTCTCGCAAATAAGTCCTTATTGTGAGATAAGTGATTTTCTAACAAGCCAATTTGTTGACATAAGACTTGAGTATGACAAAATCCATAAAAATATTTATGACTTTATCACCTAGAAAGAATCAAAAGATGGGAGAAAGGTTGATATTCCAAAGCTAGAGGTATCACATAAAGACATCTTGTTCATAGACTGGATTCTCAGCTCAAGCAAGTAGAAAGGGAAACAACGGTCGCAACAGCAGCAACAAACAACATAATAGAAGCCATCAATGAAAATATGTATGGCACCAACCTGGTTACAGAATCTGCACCAAGGTTTCTTCCAAATGTCAAACAATTAGAGCAGCAGCGGAGGTAGGCAGCGAAGGAAAAGGAGGAGGTGATCAGGCAAATGAGCAAGCTAAACTAGGAATCATACTAACAGTTCTAGCACTAACAAACACTATATTTATTGAGTAGTTAAAATATGTGATCAGCTAATCGATGCAGCTCAAGCCAATGATAGATATTTGTGATCTCAAATATCGAATGCAAAGGCGTTAGTCACTTAGTTTTATTTTCACATGATCAGAGGAAGGTCATTTATACCTCCTCAACTATTTTTTTGTAATAATATATTTTAAGACCTATAGTTTAGTATTTAAACGCCTCTCATGCATTTAGAGAGGGGTCCAGAAATTTTATCAGAAACATTCTTCAAAACATGCACTTTGTTACCTTTGAGGAGGTTTTGATGGAATAAATGGAACAAGATCTATTTTCTCTTAAATATCTAGCATGCTTTACTGAAATGCACTTTTGTACTCTTAGAATGTGTTGTATTGATTGAAATTAGGTCAATATTATTGAAGCGCATGAGTAGGGCTTGTCATATATGGTACTTTTATCTTATGATATTATTTTATTAATGTATCAGGAAATACTTCTTCTTTTCATTGTTTTATGTGTGAAAGTATGAATTATAGTTTAACATTATTTCACTTTTGTATGATGTTGTCTTTGACTTTATTCTGAATAAATGAACGATTATATGTGATATATCTTTCACAATCATTTTGTCTAACTATTTATCCAAAACGATTACTATTAAACAATTTCACTTCTTATTTCAGTTGAATGATCTTTATTACCAATTTCTATAGGACATTATTGTAGATTGCATACTTTATTTAATTCTCAGGTATATTTATAGTCAAAATAGTGTTTAAACTAGGATATATGCATGTGTTTAATAGTTTAGATTAGATTACACTTAGCTCAATCATTTCCCCTTTACATCATATATCACCCCACCAACACTATCAAAATTTCTTTTGGGATACTGGTCCCATTATCCCTAGTTGGAGCCACTACACCAAACGGAAAAGGAGTTGCTAACCAAGGTCTGAACTAGGTGGTTTTCCCCCATGTTGTAGAAATTATTTTCGAGGCTTCAACAAGTAGTCAGTTAGCTCATAGCTCATCTTATCATCCTCAATCTGATGGGAAAACTAAGATAGTGAACACATGTTTAGAAGGATATCTTCGTTGCTTTGTATCCGACAAGAATACACAATGGGACAAGTGGTTGCCTATGGCTGAATGGTGGTATAACACTTCCTTCCATACTGTAGCAAAAATGACCCCATTTTATGGCACTTTATTGATATCATCCATCATCCGTCACATCATATTTAAGAGAAAATTATAAGGTTCAAGCAGTGAAAGATCACATCAAGCATCAAAAACAAGTTCTCCAACTCTTAAAATATAACCTCACTTTGGCACAGAATAGAATGAAACAACAAGCAGATCAACATCACAGTGAAAGAAGTTTTGATGTAGGTGACTGAGTATTTCTATGACTACAACCATACAAAAAAAATTTCCCTTAAGAATGCTAAGAAGTACAATAGGTGACACGTGATTTCACCTAGTTTTCCATGTTTCATGCTTAAAGAAGGTTATAGGTGACAATCTCCCAATTTAAACAATATTGCCAAAACTTGAAAAGGAAGGAAAAAATCATATTGGAACCTGATGCAGTCACAGAAACAAGAACTCGACAGCTATGAAATCGATCAATTTCAGAGTATCTCATCAAGTGGAATAACTTACTATTGAAGATTCGACATGGGAGGATGAGAATTTTATACAAAATCATCTAGAACTACTCAAGCATTGAGGACAACACTTTTTTGAAGGAGAGGGGCATGCTAGGTCCATATAATACTAGTGTATTCCCTCATTATTATTGTCATCGTAGCCCCTTATTGTTATTGTTGTGCCTATGTAGTCCCTATATTGTCATTATTGTGCCCCATAGAAGCCCACTATTGTTATTGTTGTGCTCTTACATTATTATTGTTATGTTGACTCTAATTATATCGTGACCCCTTCGACTCCTATATATAGAAAGTAGGTTTTCTCATTTGAATCATCTTAGAATTATTCATTTTTGTAATGTAAAGGATATTTCCCCCTCGAAGATGCTAATTTTGAAGTCATTGATCTATCTCTTCTTCTATTTTGTGAGCTGGTTGCATAACAAAACATCCTCCATACACGTTGTTTTTGTCTGACAACTATGAATAATTATCATTGTCCACCAACCATTTTCCAACTCTAATAATACTCCATATGTGCTATTGTTGACACTACACTGTATAATTGTACTTCTACCAACTCTGCCACTGCACTATAACTGATCTCAAGTTTCTACTTTTGCTACAACTAATGCAACTAAAATCCAAAAAATGGATAATGAATCAACTTGTTCGCCATGTTGGAACTGTCTCCTGAGTCTTTGGTTTCTACTAGTCTTTGTGTTGTCCACTGGATTTATTTGCGATGTAACTACATTACACTCCTCAACATTTGACTGCAATTAGAACTACAATTGTCCCTCAAGAATTGGTTGCATCATAAATACACTAATCCAACTGTTACTAAATATAGTTTCCCCCTGTAGCAATGGTAATGATGCATATGAGGAGTAAAGTGAAATTAATTCTCCTCTATGAATCCTTCCCATGTATGTGCAACTCTAGAGTATAGAACTCGATGTATCCCCAACTCTCTCCAGTACTGCATACAAATAAAATTAATCCTCCAACATGGAGGACAACTGATCAATCTTTGTCGAAGTTGTTGCTTACTCTTGCTTCTCCCTCCTTTCCTATTTCCTCTAAGGACACTAAGTGTTGTTGTGATTGAAATCCCCACATCTGAATCATTTTATCTTTGACATATCCTTCTTCTTTTTCTCACCTCCCTATGGCCCTTGTCCCTAACTGGGACCTTTTCTTTCCTTTTCCTTTGATGCAAGGGATATGTTCTCATCCTCCTTCACACTCTTCAATAATTTTCTACTACTATTGAGACTACACTTTAATATAAAAAGTCACATCTCTTCTTGTGTGAAATATGCCCATAAACAATCCCATGTAGGTTTCATATCTCATCCAATAATGCCTTGGAAAACATTTCCAACTCCTTGATGAAATCGTTAATAGATACATGCACAAGTTCAACTTATTATGGAGCCTCTCCAACTGATGAAATCTTATTTTGGATATCCTGAACTCTGGTGAGGTAGGGGGTGACTCCCTCTCCCTTCTGCATCTTGTTGGTCCTCAGATTCTCCTTCGGGAACATCTTCTGATTCTTGGAAGTATTCTGACAAGAGCATGCCACATTTCTTTGATTGTATTCTTGGCCGCTAAGTGTGAGAATATATCATCCTGAACACCATCCAAGATCTACAACTTCACCTTGGTCATCTCCTTTCTAAAATTATCTAATTGTTGTGGATTTTTAGGTTTTTCTAAAACATGTTTTTCATATGTCTTCAAACCATGCTCATCTAGCAGAAAGGTCATCATGGCCTTCCAAATGATGTAGTTGGATGCACAATTGAAACTGCCATGATCTCTAAGCCCTGATAAATCCATTTTCTACAAAACTCACAATTGGGAAATATAAACATGAATATCCTCCTCTCTTTCTTGGCTACTTGCTCTCCAATTCACGCTTCTTTCTAGAATGCACAATCTTGCTAGCTGGTTTTTCCTCTGCAAGTAGAAATCAAGAATTTCGTAGAAGGGGAAACCCTTTAATAAAACCATTAGTGTGTGCAGTTTCACTTCCACCTAGTGTTGATTACGTTACTACAAATTGCTACAAAAACAATTGCTCCCAAACAAAGAATTTTCTCTGCAAAAATACTAATCTTCTCACCTTAGCCTGCTAGAATCACTTCTAGAAAAATCAACCCTTCTTGCACTCTGCAATTGGAAATTCAACCCATTGTCCATCAATTCGCACTAACTGGCTAGGCCCTACACAAACCTGGAAATTGATCTACCACACTCCTTCTAAATTTGGACAATTTCCTCCTTATGCCTATGAGCTTCCTATCTAATCATGTTAACTCTGATACCCTGTAAAAATTCAACAATTGCAGAAATTGGAAATTATTCTTCTAATGGATTAATTATTAATTAGTTTATTTGCTATGACAAACAACAAATAAAATCACAACTGCAATTTTCACCATAAAAATTGTGAAAATAAAATGTTGGAAACTGAGAAATATAGAGCACACACACAAAAATATGACACCGTTATTTTTGGTCAATTGCCTCTGTAAAAAACCCAATGTGGGAAAATTGGTGCAATAGTTGAGGGTTTTATTATTATGTAGCAGGGATAAATTATGAATGCAACTAGATGCCCAAAAATTGAAATCCTCTACATGATAAAATTTCCACAAAAATTAGTGAGACAAACCTTGCCTCACCCAACATTGATCCAACTCCAAATATGGCGCCAGTTGGCCTACTAGAACCCCATGTGTAAACCTTTGTGTAATCCTCTATGCAAGCCTTGTGTGGTCCCTCTCATGCACTTCCTAGAAGCTGCTCTGATCAAGTCATCCAACACAACTTAGCCTTTGATAATGACTAGATATCCCCTTTGGAAAATCTCTCAACCTCTAGCAACTGAATCAACCCTCACTACTGCTAAATCAAACTCTGCCTCTGAAGCTTCCAGCACAATCCCTAAGTAGCCTCACTGAGGAAACTCAGGCCTCCTGTAGTTGACTCTGTGAAACTTGGTATCTTCCTTCGGACTCACTATCTATGCCCATCACTGTCTTTGTGTCCCTCTCTATCTCGAACTTCTATCTATTGAATCATTACTATCTGGAAACTCAATCTTTTCTAAGGAACTCTACCTCAAGGGTGTTTCTCCTCAACACCATCGACCTCGTCTTATAATCTCTAGTTGGGTCACGAACGACCACAATTAAGTCCTTATCGATGGTTGAGATCCTTTCTGAGTTGTTCCATGTGAGTTTTTAGAGAAATATCACCTTTCTCAATTAATTATTGTTAATATTTTCCCTAAGTTAGACTTAGGAAAATTTTATTTATTGACTAATTAACTTAATCGAGTTTCTTCTAGGTGGATTTTCCATAAACGATTTCTAGGTTTTGGAATCATAGTGTCTCTTACCATCTATAACCAAATTCGAGACTAGAACATCATTAGATGATACAAAAGTGAAGAATATATTTGTTTCTTTTCATTTGATAAAAAAACACAATGGATCAAGTGGTTACCTCTCACAGAATGGTGGTATAAAATTTTCTTCCATACTATAGCAAAAATGACCCCATTTATGGAACTTTATGGATATCATCCACCACCCATCACATCATCTTTAAGAGAAAATTATAAGGTTCAAGTAGTGGAAAATCACATCGAGCATCAATAACAAGTTCTCTAACTCTCAAAAGTATAACTTGAATTTGGCACAGAGTCAATTGAAACAACAGGAAAATCAACATCGCAGTGAAAGAAGTTTTAATGTAGGTGATTGGATATTTTTATGTGTACAACTATACAAACAAATGTCTCTCAAGCAAGCTAAGAAGGATAATAAATTATTTCCCAAGTACCATGGTCCTCACAAGGTGTTACAAAATATTGGTACTATGTCATACAAATTGGATTTGTCTGCATCTTTCTGAGTACACTCAATTTTCCATGTTTCATGCTTAAAGAAGGTTATAGGTGACAAGCTCCTAGTTCAAACAATATTTCCAAAACTTGAAAAGGAAGGAAAAATTATATTGGAGCCTAAAGTCGTCATGGAAACAAGAACCCGAAAACCATGGACTTGATCAATTTCAAAGTGTCTCATTAAGTGGAATAACTTGCCTATTGAAGCTTCCGCCTGGGAGGATGAGAATTTTATATAGAAGCATCAAGAACTACTGAAGCGTTGAGGACAACACTTTTTTTAAGGATATGGGCATATTAGGTCCCTATAGTACTAGTGTATCTTTCATATTTTTATTTTTGTACCCCATGTAGCCCTCGTATTGTTATTGTTGTGTCCCATTGAAGCCCATTATTGTTATTGTTGCGCCCTTACATTATTATTTTTATGTAGATCCTTATTATATTGTGACCCTTTAGACTCTTATATATACTAAGGAGGTCTTGTCATTTGTATCATCCAAGAATTGTTCATTTATGTGATGTAAAAGGAGGTTTCCCCCTTAAAGAGGCTTATTTACAAGTCATTGATCTATCCTTTTTTTTTTTTTTTGTGATCTGGTTACATAACATTATAAATAGTCCTTACCTAACTGGGGGAATCTTTATATACTTGGTCAGTGGATTGGATCCATATCACATATTTATCATTTAATATGTAAAAATCTATATTTCATTAAACCACAATAAATTAATAAATAAATAAAACATGACATATCACTTCATCTCATATCATAGTCACTTAGATTAGGACACTTAAATTTCCCATCAAACTAAGCACCATATAAAGCATGGATTTTTCATAAAAATAAAAAAAGAAGAAAACATTCTAACATAATTAATCTAATATTCAACGTGTCTATTGCCTAAACATCCTAATCAAATATAACTTAGTCCACTCATTCCTTAATGGATGTATCCTTCCTACAATAGGCATGGTGTAAACATTATCTAGTATCAAAACATTCCTAGCAAGATATAAAATGGTTGTTGCTTGTTTGATCGATTAATATTTTTCTTTTAAATTTGATTTATATTTTGCTTCCAACACTAACTCAAAGCTATCTTGATCTTTCAATATCAAGGTGAGCCTAGAGGAGTACAGGATAGGACATGTTCATTTCTCATGTATATTGTATTTTCAGATGCTCTTGTAATACTACCATGGCAATTACTTTCCTTGTATGTGTGGGAATAACTTTTAGCATAACATTTATTCTCTTGCATATCAAATAATTTATACATTTTGTGCATTAGGACTATCATGCTTCAAATAAATATATTTTTTCACATGGTTTTGAAAAGGTTACAATATGTTTGGTATGAAATAGGATACTCCTTGTTTATAGAGTGATAGTCCTATGCAAAGGAAACATCATCTCCTTAGTTCATACCTTGGTGTATAGTGTATGTTTTCTCTCAGTATTGTTTTGAATTTAACTACAAGAAATATCATACATAGTCTTTTTTCCATCCAATCATGCATTAATCCTATCCTAGCATTACATCCAATTTTATCCTATCACTATCATTTTTCTATCCTTAACATTTCATTCCATTCCATATTTATGGCTCACTTAGGTGTTGATCAACACCCCCTTCTTCCACTTCTATCATCCAATCTCTATTATTTTGACTAACTCAAACTTCCTTTCCTATCATTTTTCTTCTAACATATCCTATCCAACCTTTCAAGAAATTTTCCGAAAATTTATGTTTCCCTAAAAACTTTCTGAGGGGGCACCTACTTTCCATTCTTTATCCCCTTGGCATACTAAGGCATTTGACAACGGGTCTTTGAAACAATGTCATAAAATGCATTGTCTCAAAGACTGACAAAATGTAGACATCGGAAATTGACTAACACAATATTTTTCGTCTCCTAAACATCATTTCCTTCTTCTATCATAATAAAATAATTTTTAATTATTTAATTATCTTAAATTCTTTAAAACATTAATTAAATAATAGAATTAATTATTCTTATTACTTAATTAATTCCTTCTTACACCATAATTAAATAGTATCTTTTAATTGTTTTCCTCTTCCCTTATTAATTAAATAATTTTTAATATTGTAATTAAGTCTTCTTATTCTAGTATCTTATAATTAAAAGATTATTTTAATTAACTAAGTCTTCTAGAATCAAGGGCTCATGATGGGGAGGTGGTAGGGGAAACCCTTGTCATCTTGAAACCCTGGTTCATCTTGTTGTGCTTGCACCTGATGCCTATTTTCTAATATCTTTGTCGCCATTGCCCTGTAGGTGTGGCTCTTTTCAACCTGTCAATTTGGCTCTTTGTGAGGGTTTGGTGGTGTTCTACCATGGACATCACATAATTCCATGGATTTTATGTCACTTGCGTATGTTATTTGTTGTCGTGATCATCATCCTCTAATTTGACGTTGTTTTTGCCCTTTGAGTTGCTATCAGTTGTTGCATTTTTTCTTCGGGTGGGGTTTCGGGATGTTTCAGTGCTTCAAATGTTGGGGTCTGTCATTTTTGTCTATTTTTTCACGTCGTTTCCTTCTACATGTGCCTGTGTGCAGTTTGTGATGGTTTCTATGGATGGGTTTTCTTGTAGTTGTTTCTGCCATATTTTTTTTCAGCATCTGTTGTTGGAAGCTGAGGTTATGCCACTATCGCCTAACATTGTAAGCTTGATATGATATCATTGTGTGGGCTCTGGATTTGTCTTGTTGTATATTTAAGGTTTTTAGGCCCTGTTATAATGATTTTAGTTTTTTTGTTGTTATTTTTTCATTACTACAAAATTCTATTTGTATTTATCCTTTTCTCATGGAAAATTTGGCTTAAATTTTCTAAAATGCATGCTCCTCTTGGCGATGTAATATTTCTCCATCTGAGCATAAGTGATGCAGGAGCATCCAGCTCACTGTAATTGGGCAAAATATCAACCAGGTTCGAAGGCTATTGATCGATTGGACTATTTAATTTTTACTGTGATAATTTTTCTTTTAACTTGTTTTTACAGAGTCAGTGAATTCAGGCATTTTTTTACTTAAATTAGAATTATTGTAGCTCAGTTATTAGTTAGGAAATAGTCCGTTGAATTAGGAAAGTAAGGACAAGTTGTTCCTCCAAATCGTGTAATGTCAAGCAAATATAGTTATTAACGACAACAATATTTTTTTAACCATATTCTATGACAGTTTGATTAACTGCAAAAATCAACTGAAAATAGAGAGATATAAACAAATCAAATGTAACAGGGAGGGGTTCAATTCAATTATAGGAGAAGAGAAATAAAGACAGTCAGAAGCATTCAAAGAAGCTATTTGTCCATCTGTATCATTTTTCCTACTGTTTTCCTAAACTAAACTTTTCTTTACAGCTTGACAAAATACCATACCAAGAATGTCTATTAACATGATGTTGTATATATTCTAATACGAACCACAGTCAGCCAGTAAACAATTGGATGAAGTCTCGGTAATTTACAGTCGCATATGTAATACAAGCATACAATTATTGGATACCTCTTTCGCACACGGCTAAATAAGAATCAAGGCATACAATCTCCAGAAGTCCGAGAAGGAGAATTTGCACACAGAAGTCAGCCATTACCAGTATTTGAAACCATAAGAGAAACCACAGAACAGAGGCAAAACACAATCACAAACATAGGTAACATTGTTGTATATTTCTTTCACAAATTTTGTTTTTAGAAAATCGAAGGACCGTCGATAAAATTAACTATTGCAAAACCAGAACAATTTTATGAAAAGCAAAGTCCATTCTTATAAATAGAGTAAAGATACGATGCATGGTCGGAAAACATCACAAGCCAGAAAACCCTGGATTAGGGTTTGACCAAAACCAAACATCGACGACTTTCACTTATTTTCAAACTTAACACAGTAAGTGACCGGAAGGAATACAGCCAGATCAAACTCCATTCAACAACCAAAGGACCTGAACAAGTCTACAGTAACCGTGCTATCGTGCAAACTACAAACTAGATATTTGAGATTCAGGCCCACCCAAGAACAAGTGGACTGTATAAGTTAAAGACTGGAGGATTCGCATGCCCAGGTTGCCGACAGCGACCTGCAACCAACAAAATGTTTGTATTACGAACAAAGCAAGGAGAAGAACTACAAGAAAAGGTGTAAACGTGTGCGGAAAATTAACAAAACAGTACAATACCTGAGCGAACGAAGCCGGAAACAACCATAGCGACAATCTGAAGGAGTTGAATGACTGTAGACCAGAGGAGCCAAATGGTGAGTTCCAGTAACAGAAGCCGAGAAAAATTGAAACAAGGACAGGAGGTATTACCTGTTCCCAACGAAGAACGAATGCCAGAGAGGTCCTGTGCTCAGGACAAATACCAGTGCCGCATAGTGAGAGCCCAGAACAACAACGAATGAAAAGATTGAACTAGATTCGAGCCAGGCATAACAAGAGTTCAAAAATTACAATAAAGTCACAGTAACTTCCAGAATCGACCATAAAGCCCCGACCAAAATTACGAAGACGCGCTCATAGACCAGCAATACATTGCAACCAGCAAACAAATATTGAGAACACCTTACAGAACATGCGCATGCATGGGAGAAATGAACAGTAAAACTGATCCAAGTGGATATTGGTGGCCACCCGCTAATTCGACTTGGATCCCCTCTAAGTGCTTCGTGCAGTTTTTTTCAGTTTCCTTAATTATAGCACAATTTACTATTTTTAG